>JAGGAR010000076.1:0-32154 GCA_017657315.1 Termitomyces sp. K1Ag | reverse complement strand
AAAACACTGGACTTGCCTCCTGCGATGCCATTGATTGCGGACAGTTCCCCAACTCCAAAACTGTCCATATGTATATAAGTCCCACTAAAGATCTCTTCAGTTGAAAAGACGTACGTAGTCAAGACCACACCAATTGTATTATTCACTCGAGCATACCCGTCAGCTGCATAGGAGGCATTGAGCTCATTGCTACCGCACATAAGCCTTTTACGTATGATCATTATAAATTCATTGTCGTACCAGTTGCCAACCCACTCGATGGTAGGGTAATCCTCAACGAGGTCCTGGAAAGATACTCGGTACGATAATCACACCGAGAGACAAGACACACCAAGAAACCGAGATTAAAATCTCCTGGAATACCAAATATGTGCTACGCGAGGGTCAGATAACCATATGCATCGAACAGCATCATTGAACCTCACAGTAACGCCAAGCTGCTCAAGACGAGTGAGGAGATAGCCTCCGACAGTGATGTCTTGTTCATTTCTGAGATTGAGATTGAAGACAGCACGTTGAAAACGGGAGTGATTATTGAGGGGTAAAAGTTTTGGTGCCGCCATATTGATGATGTGAGAGTTGTATAGGACGATACTTATATAGAATTGTCATATTTCCTATGTGGTCCATCAATGCAATCCGGATATCTCGTACCATGTACATGCAGCGTTGACAGTGAGAAATGATGTCAAAAATATGAGCCCAGCCCTCGGCTCGACTCAACCCAGGCTGCCACTTTGCGCCGTATGACATACATACGACATATCGTGTGGCGCAATTTGAACGCTAGAGGCACTGCTGGCACTTTATAAGGCAAGTTTCAATGTTTTCTTCAATTAAATTCGCTGAAATCTACCTTTGAGTCGATTTCGAGACCATTGACTCGTACCTGGAGGTAAACCACAAGCGGCGATTTTGGAAGGATTTAGCGTTGATCATCAGTGCAACATCATAAACAAATCAACATGTCCACCCAGAAAGACGGAAAGTTTGTCGTTTTCTTATCTTTGTGGACATTTGTTTGTCTCCCGGTGGCGTGTTTTTACTTCCGATTCGGAACCATCTCTCTAGTTCTTCGAGTGCTTTCGTGTCCTCCGTTATCATCTCTCATGTCATATATATGTCGAAGTTACAGGCTTGCGTAAGCAGCACAAAATTGTACTAGCAAGATAAATCTGATCTTGCGACGCACCCGGGCCGTAGTGACAGATCTGATGTGGCCAATCAGAGACTCTAGAAATGGAGACATTAGTGAGAGCAGACCCAACCTCAAACACTTCATCCTTGTGATTACGAGTAGACGTGCACCACAAGCAGGTGCACAAACGCAAGTTCAGGCTACAAAGAGGATTGAGAGTCAGAGTGTTGAGGAAGTTTACATTTGAAACTCCGCTTTATGTAAGAGATTCACCTCTGTGGCAGGAGTCAGGAGTCAGGTTCAGGACGCAGGTTCTTATCATCAAATTTCAAATCTTACAGTAAAGACACTACTTACATATACTTACTCAGCTCATTCTCTCATGAGATCAAGAGATCTCGGGCGTCGCAGCTACGCAGCTCCCTTAAGGGCTACTAAGAAGAGACTCTTTTGGTTTGGAAATCACAGGTGCTAAATGGGCTGTAAATGAAGCCGCGGCCTGAGGCCACCCGCCCAGCGCTCCAGCCTTCGCATTATCGTAGCTTGTCGTATGCCGCTTGCTAAGCCGTCAACATTACAGCTCATTTCCTGGATAGACCGGGACCCCTTCAACTTGCTCTTGTTTACGAGCTGTAACTCTGGGTCGACTGAGCCCGGCCTAAACAGGCTCGACTTGGCCTGGAGCTGGACACATCACTAATATTCGGTCCACAATCTAGGCATAAGTAGAAAAGACCCGCAAAAAATTCTATGTACAGTATAATTACTACTAGTACAAGCTCATTCTGAGCAGCCGGATTCTTGGTACATATCTCGAGTTGATCACATTTTCTCACATGAGCCACGCTTTTCAGCCTTCATGTATACTTATAAGTACTGATAAGACGACAGCTCTTCAGAAATATCATGGCTGCTCGGATCAAGAAAAAATCCAGGGCGACCTTGAGTAAGCTTGAAGTCCCTGGATTGTTTAAAGAGACTGAGTCTCTCTGACAATGACATTGACAAGCCTGAGAGTCAGACAACACGTGGTCGCGTCAAACACACGTGATCGACGCGCTTTTTGAACCATCCAGGTGTTCTTCCAGATCACCACCTCGACACCCGCTAGGGTTGCGATCTCCCTCCACGTCCCGCTGACTTAAGAAAGTGGGAGCCTGTATTACGGTCCCAAGACAATTTTACACCGCTTTTATCTCGATCTTACGAACTTGAAAGCAACGCTAGCCTGCCGTATTGTATAGCAAGAAGGGAGAAGGATCCTACAAAATCAACCTTCCGACTTGCGCCTCTATCAAAATAACAATGTCGACACAACCAAAACGCAGAATTCCAGCCATTATCGGGAACTATGCCTTGGGGCGTTTACTTGGATCCGGTTACTCTGGTATAGTCCCAGTGCCCTGATATGCCTCATTGCTCATCAATGTCCATTGAATAGGGCACATATTTGAAGCCACCCACATCTATACCGGACATGTAGTCGCTCTCAAGCTACAGGACGTCGATCACGAATGCCCCACGAATAGCTATGAGCGATATCTCTACCCTTTGTTAATGGGTGGTAAAGGGATGCCTACCCTCTGGGCTGCCGGTGAACAGGATGGATGGGATTATCTTGCGATCGATCTTCTTGGAGCTAGTCTCGATAGACTAAACAAGAGTATTGGCGGTCCGGAGAAGACGTTTGACCTGGGGACTGTGTGTACGATTGCAATACAACTGGTGCGTCAATTTTTAGTGTGGGGGTGACGTATATATCTATCGACAGCTAAGTTTCACTCTTGGTGAATGTAGATTGCGAGATTAGAGACGATGCATGCGAGGGGCGTCTTGCACCGTGATATCCAACTGGGCAACACGGTCATTGGACGCCTCCCGAATGAACGAACTCTGTACATGATTGACTTTGGCTTCTCAAAACGATACATTGATCCACGCACACGCCGACACATACCTGACTCGAAGGCCAAGCGTGACTTCATTGGAAATTATTGGTTTAGGTTCGTCTCCTTCATAACTCTTCCCTGAACACCCTTGAATTCAAGGATGGCTACAGTTCTGTGGGCGTGCATTGTCGTGGCAAAGGTGTGGGTTTTGTTCCTTGCACGTACTTGTACTTACTATTTATCAAGTACCGTCACGGCGTGATGACCTGGAAGCCACTGCGCTCATGCTGATACACATGCTCACACCGCGTGGCCTCTCCTGGACGCGGAATGGGATCCCGACGACCGACGCCGATCACGATATATTAAAGGGACAAAAGCGGAGAGCCCGTCCAGAGGACTTGTGCCGTAATCTACCTGAGGAATTTGAAGAATTCTTGAGATATTGTCGCTCATTGAAATTTGCGGAGCAGCCAGACTATGCACGGTGGATTGAGACTTTCCATGACCTCAAAATAGATTCGGGATATGGAGACAGCGAAGATTTTATATGGCCACCACCTGCACCTCAGGTAGTAAATCCTTCTGTGATCTGATTAAGTATGGATGCTGAATGGCGAGCGTTTCACAGAAACGGCCATCGGCGCCGCCTGCGTATACATCGCGCCTTATCCGAGGTCCTACCGTTGAGCCAGACGTGATGAAGGGCATTTTGGATGATTTGAAGCGTCTGGACTTTAAGCAGGCGGGCGATAAACAAGTTCTTCGAGATCGTACAAACATAGAAGCTGCTCGGCGGGACGACTCTACAGGAACCAAAGAAGTCATCGACATCAGTAGTGGTTCAGAGGAAGGCGAATCCAAGGCTTCTCGGCTAACGAAGCTAACGGGCAGGGCGTCCGGTGCGACAGATAACGCAGCTTTGGGCGAACTTGTGCGTCAGTTCATTCAAGCAATGAAGTGCAATAGCTCCAGGGCATTGACAAGAGAAGCATCCGCGTTCCTCAATGCGTTGCATAAACAACTCGAAGATCCGTCAGTGTTTGTGGCTCCAACAAGGTACATGAGCATCAACAAATGCAGGAATAAGATACTGAAGTGTATCGCAGGACGTCACGACAACGTTCGGATTTACTCCATGCAGACGATAAGGAGCCAACACATGTCAAACTAGGAGTTGTCGCGCGTCTAAAAAAACAGGTGGAGACAACAAGGAGCAACAAGGATATGGCGGCGATGGTAGCTGAGTTCAGCAAGGTCACAAATAGGAGTACAGGACGGACAATAACCAAGGTATGTTGGAGGACTACACCGCGTGCAGATGCTGATGGTCATAAAGGACGGGTTCGGCTTCTTGGACGGACTAGCGAAGAGGCTGATGGAGTTGCAGTGAGATATACAACCTGGCGCCATGCATTATGAAATGGGCTGTAATGTACATGCATGTAGTTTAGGGACATTTACTACTGGGATCTACCCGGCGTAACCTGTAGCACTAGAACCTTAGAAGATACTCTTCTTCACCTGTATATGATAATTGTTAAAGACCTTAAAAGACGGCTTAGAGGTCCAGGAACGAGGAACGCGTTCAATGTAGTGGTACGTATGTCGAGCCAGCGTGACTCGAGATAGCGGCGGCCACCAAGGCAGGCTCAACGCCGCTCAATGATGACGGACCTGGGTTGCCCCACCGAGCAAAAATCGGGAGTTGCCGCCACAACGAAAATGCTGTTGATCGGCTGCCGTTCGTTTATAAAGACCCGCTCTGGTCCTTCCACTCTTTTCAAGGCCATCATGTCACCCAAGGACTCCTCTGATACCGTCGTCGAGCAGGGAACCTTTGTTGTTCCCGACATTGCTATCAAGGAGTTGCTTGACGCGATTCCGTATGTTTCTTTCTTTTTTTACTCGACGAAGTTAACGCTTCTCATTTTTCTGCAGGGCTCACTGCTTCAAGCGGTCCGCCATTCGTTCTGGCGCTTATGCGTATGTCTTGTTCGCGCTCGACTGCTTTGACACGTCACTGAACTGAAGCCCAATACAGCGTATGGGACATGATCGTCATCGCCGCCATCTATAAAACTGCCACGTTCTTGGATTCCTTCATTGACCCATCCGCCATTTCGCTCCCTCATCCCTTCCTCTACTCCTTCGCGCGTTTTGGGTTATGGTCACTTTATGGCTTCTTCGCCGGCCTGTTCGCTACCGGTCTCTGGGTCGTCGCGCACGAATGTGGTCACCAGGCCTTCTCCGAGTCAAAATTCATCAATAACACTGTTGGATGGATTCTTCACTCCGGGTATGTCATCGTTGTGATTTTTTCACGGCCTCATCAACCCAACTATTTTCGGGTCTGCTCCTGACATGTGTTTTTTTTTTTTTTACTTTAGACTTGGCGTGCCCTACCACTCGTGGCGGATCAGTCATGCTAAGCACCATGCTTCTACGGGCCACATGACCCAAGACCAGGTTTTCGTCCCACCTACCCGCTCTGAGCTAGGCCTTCCGCCCTTCAAACCCGACGGCGAGGACCTCTTGGGCTCACGCGTCTCGGCTGCGGTCAAGAAGGAGCTCTGGGAAGCCCTCGGTGACTCTCCCATTGGCGCTGTCTTGGGCTCTGCTTCTTATCTGCTCGGTGGATGGCCCGCGTACATTATTCTGAACGCGTCTGGACAGAGGAGATACCCCAAGGGCACCAATCGTATGTGAAATTCTAGGCCGCCCTCGACCTTTCCTAACGAACGTACCACTTTTCAGACTTCAATCCTCACTCGGTCATTTTCTCTCCTAATCACTATTGGCAGGTTATCGTCTCTGATCTTGGCATCATTCTTTGGCTTTCGGCGATTGCCTACAGCATCTCCCAGTGGGGCTTTGCTACCGTTTTCCGCCTCTACCTTGTCCCCTACCTATGGTGAGCTGAGTCCTTCATGCTTAAATTCCTACTGATAGATTCTGCCAAGGGTCAACCACTGGCTTGTCCTCATCACTTTCCTACAACACACCGACCCGCTTCTCCCCCACTACCGTGCACCCGAGTTCACCTTCCCCCGCGGTGCCCTCGCGACGCTCGACCGTAACCTCCTCGGTGACTGCGGCAGCTTCATGGCTTGGCTTGGTGCTCATGCCACTAATGGTATCTCGGAGACTCATGTTCTTCACCATGTCTCCAGCAAAATCCCTCATTACAATGCCTGGGATGCTAGCGCGGCTCTCAAAAAGAAGCTTGCCAAGAAGGGAATCCACCTTGAAGGTGGCCCTGGCGGTTGGGCTGAGGTATACCGTGTATTCAAGGAGTGCAAGGTTTGTACCTATTCTCGTGAGTATACTGGAGGTCTTAAAATATTCTTTAGTTCGTCGAGGATGTCGGCGACGTTGTCTTCTTCAAGAACGCATTCGGTCTGGCCAAGTTGAAGCCCGTCTTCGCCGATGCCGCGAGCGACTCTGGCGTTGAAATCGTCGATCACGAAAAGTAGAAGATACCTTTCTCGTAGACCATACATACATACATACCCTAGACTTTTCAGGCTTTTGGGCGGCCGGAACATGCCCGCCTGTAGACTCGGGCATACACCGCTATCTCTTCGTCGTTGACGAGATCCCGTACATAGGGATTTAATTATGTATAATGATGAATCGCCAAATGAATAGCCCGGAAACAACCCGCCTGTTACATTCATACACAACGATACTGAAGACTTGGTGGCAGGTCAGAACATTTGGATCACTCGCCATTGAAAGCGCCTGGAATCTCTTTCTGAAGACGACACAAGGAGAAAAGGAAAACTTGATTGCAGCCAAGTCTCTACAATGAACACAGTGAAGCAGACGAGATACAACAATTCAACGCTTGGAACTCCAATCAGCCAAGATGTGCTGTGACTTGCAAACAGTCCTTTCGGTACACCTCTCCCACCCACCATCCCACTGACTTTATTAAAAAAATGGGTGTACCGAATGTCGAGATTGAATATTGAAGACTGAGATCCAGATTATCATCTACGGTTATGCGATTCAGTCTAAAAGAGCCACTTACGAGTCTTTGATACATCATCTTGTCGATGGTACTGGTCACAGCAAGAAAGATCAAAGCACGGGGAACTTTGATGAGGAACATTAGATGGAAGTTCACTAGGTATAGAAAGAATGAACTCGCCTTGACCGGAGACTCCCAAACTTCCCCCGACCCCGCGATTCCGGACCCCGCCCTTGCAAAACTTGCCGGACTCTGTTAGAAAGAAATCAGACGCGCTACAAACATGATCAGCGATAATAGAGGGGTCACGAAATATCCGTCATGGGTCGAGGCCCCACCCCCGTCGATGCGTGGTACAAGAGCCCAAACCAAAGAGAGGTTCAATGTACATGTATTGCCCACTGCGCGCCTCCGCTCCAAATCTCATCCAACCTGCTCGTACGCTGAGTGACCGGCTTATAGCAGCAGCCCCCAGGTAGTCTAGACAGAAGTTCAAAAGAACGAAGGATGGCTGTCTTCCCGCATGAGGCACGCAGCGCGCTTCCCCGGTTATGGCAATCCGCGCAACTAACGCGGGTGCACTGCGATGGGTGTCATACTCCTGTCGCCCGTCATGTTCCCGCAAGGGTCCAATCTCCCCCACCCCGGGTGTCACCAGCCACCCCGAATGAGTTCTGGGATATGTACTTGGCCGTCTCAGTGGGATGGGATTGTACTCGCCTTCGACACGGGTAGGGTTCTTCAGCTACATTGTAGCCTCGTCATCGAAATGGGAAAAGGGCGTGTATGAGTTGAGCGCCAGTGGGGGAGAAGGAAGCGCCAGGGATGGTGGTGGAAGGTAAGAAAGGATGGATGCAGAAAAAGGCGTCCTGGGGTCGACCTTTATAGGTTTTCGAAGGTGGCTGGCATTCTGTTCGAAATAACCTGTCAAAACAAAATGTGAGACCTTAGTTGGTCGAAATCTAAATCTTAGGAGCCTGTCAGCCACCACTAGTGCATTGGGATTGTGCGAAGGAACGTCCCGAACGAATAGAGAGCAAGAGCCATCCAAAGCACTGAAAAACTATCAGGACCAGACTGGTCCCGGCGACCACGCTCAGTTGGAACCCTTGAGAGATCGTCGCCGTTAGGATTGATGTGTACACGGAAAGGGCAGTTTCAAATTAGAATTCGACAGCAAGCGTAACAGTGCACAGATCACATAGTAGGAAGATATACACATCGCCACTTTGACGCGATTATCCAGCCATACTTTCCTGAATTTCTTTCTTCCAGAGCTCAGCAAATTCCTCAATGTCCCGGCCGCTACTCAAGCTGAGCGCCTCTATAGGAACCATATTATGCTGGTGCGCTGGGGCGTTAGTGGTCGCGGCCGGATGAGCTCGCGAATCAATAACGCGGAATTCGGGAAGCTCGTCATCATCGTTTCGTATAGAATCGTGGAGAGTCATGCGTTTTGAGGTATCGCTCAGGTCTGCAAGCTCTTCGTAGGTGAACAGGAGAGGGTCAGTGCGAGGTGCGTAGGGATTGAAGTCGACGATGTGTCCTCGCAATAAGTCCCGAGTCAGGAAGAAGTCAAATACATCTACAGTCACAGTCTGAGTACGTGCAGCACCAGGTATGAAAGGAACACACAATCAGGAGTTTCTTTCCAATATTTTGAATCTCGGATGTTCTTTTGCCAGTAGTCTTTGACGCTTCGAGCGATGGACTCCTTGGTGGCAGGCTCGTTCAAGAAGTCGTAGTAGTTGGTGTCGCGTTGCGAGATGGCTAGGAAACAGATATAGGAATACATCCACAGAAGCAACGTAAAAACGTACCCACAAGAGAGTTGTGCCGGACAAAACACCTCAGCTCTCGGCTACGGTCCATAGCGTACCATTTCCGCATCACCAACTCGATTTCATAGGAAGAGGGCGGATCGTTGCACCCTGCAAAGACATTCTCGGTGCTGAGGTCATGGGTGATGAAGTCAGAGGACTTGAGCAACAAGTACACGTCCGATGGTGAGGTGCATTTCAGAGGCGATGAAGCAGGCAGTATCCACGAAGCATCCTTGAAATACATATAAAATTCACTATTACGGAAGAAGACACAAACTCACTCTCGGAGAAGAAAAGTTAAGTTTTGGAAAGACTGCCTCGTATGCCTTTATACACTGCCGGATCTGCGTGTCTAGCTCGGGAAAAGAAAAAGATGGTTGTTCTTCGTCCTCCTCATCGTCACCCTCATCATCGGATAAAGTACTCTCCACAGGGCTTGAAAGATGAAGCTGTGAGCAGAGTATGACTTGGATGAGAGTCAGACACACTTGTCTTCCGATCCTTCAGGGACAAATACACCATCAGAGTTGAGATAGTCTCTGAACTCTTGTGAGAGAGGCCTGATTATAGTAGATTTAATGCTGAGACCTGAGAAATGGGGATACCAAGAGGAGAATTGAAAAGAGAGAATGTAGGATGCTGTCTGGTGTGGGAACAGAGACGATGAGCGTGCTGGAGACATTTTTTTGATCATGCAGAGTTGTGTTGTGACGACATTCACTCGGGCTCAGCGCTCAGGTGAAAATGCTGATATATTTGTCCGAGTGCATAGACAAGTGTAAGATACACGACAGAAATAGTTATATAGATATTATGTAGAAAAAAGATCCAGATAGATGGGTATCAATCAGTGAGCAGTTTTGTGACTTCCCGCGGCGTATTCCTTAGCCCACCACTGGATGACAGACAGGTCAGAGTGAGTATAGGGGACATAGCGAGGAAGATCTTACCTCGACCATGAGCTTGATGCCCTCTTCCAACCCAACTATAGGCTCATAGTCCAGCACACGACGTGCCTTTTCAATATTATACCAACGGTTAACGCAGCTGTATGATACCTTAAACCTTGTGAAGGTAGGTTCTTTGCCCATCAACCATGCCGCATACTCTGCCCCCGTTGCAGCCATCAACCCAATAGGTTTAGAAAGTTTGAGGGGTTTACGAGGTTGTCTCTTTCCCGGGAATACTGAGTCAAGATAGTGCCAAACCAACCTGGGGAAGTCCCAAAAATAACAAGGCTCGCCATTGGTAACAAAGAAGGCCTGGCCAGCGACTTGAAGAGGGGTAATTTCAGGATAGTGCAGCTTTGCCTTTGTTATTGCAAGGTCAACCAGTGGATCATAACGGGTGCGAATGATGGGACGTTCGGAAATGGCATCGGGATGGTTGAATGCGGCTAGGATCTTTTCTGCGTTGGGAGGAGGGGTTATGTAGGGGCCAAGAGGACGTGCTTCGCACGTGGGAACACGGTTTTTGCCAGTGGTGAGGGTGATGGGGGGAAGAGGGTAGTTGATGAGTTTTTCCTCAGCATCCGTGAGCGGGCCGACCTCTTCCACGGCCGAAGGCAATTTTTCCAATGTACTGAGGGGTGATGAGGGTGGAGGCGTCTCCAACTTGTCTGCGGCTAATATATGGGCGCGAGCAACATTTCCGACGTAAGTCCAATCAAATAGGTTGGTGTTGTCACCAATCTGGAAGTGAGTTTGGTTATTCTCATAGACCGTGTACAGGCCGGACATGACTTGTCGGTCGCCAGGTCTAAGAGAAACCGTTAATAGATGAAATATGGAAGTAGAATCAAATTTACCCAAAGATTCCTGCTGGTCGTATCGCTACAGTCAAGAGCCCATCTTTGCCATTGGCAGCTAAGACAATAGCCTCGGCTTTTGCTTTTGAATCATTATACGCATCGAGCGGCACCTCTGGGGGCGCCAAACGCTCGTCCACATTAATGAGATCGCCCCCATTGAACACCACACCTGCCGAGCTGGTATATACGAGTTTACGGACCCCTGTTGCAACAGCAGCCGCAATAATTGCTTTCGTCCCGTCGACATTCACTTTGAAAAACAGAGCCGGTTTATTGATTGTTGCTGGAGGTGAAGCTGTGTGTATTATACATGTAGCACCACTCTGTCGGGGTACTATTAGCAAATATGGACATCCCTATGGTTGTGACGAACTTTTCGAAGGGCGTGAGCAACTTGCTCCTCGTCAGTGATGTCCACTGAATAAAACGGAACATCATGGTATCGCTGGACAACATCCAGCGAGGCTACAGTGTCACCCCGGTTCAGAAGTTGCTGCACTATGTGCCTGCCAACAAAGCCACTCCCCCCAATCACAAGATATACTTCCTTGGGAGCCATGGAGAAGCAGACTGAGCTCTTGGGGGAACGGAACAGCCTAGATAGGATACAATACGAAAGGAAAGGATGGGCGCCAGCAAAGCTCAGAAGCCTACTGTCGAACGACTTCAGTTTTACAGTAATAACGCGTCGCACGTGACTCTTTTTGGCGCGTTGTGACTGGTGGTTTTGTGCCAGGTGCCTTCAACAAAACGACTGCGTACTTGACCACCATGGACCTCTCTAAGCAGAACAGAAAATACACCCAAGAAGAGAAACAGCATCTTATAGCTAACCTTGAGCTAGAAGGTCCGTCGCAGTTCCCTCTTCTCCCTGCACTACCTCACCCCTGCTTCGCAGTCACTCATCGAATACGACAATTCGAATCATGGCTCGCAGATCGGCTCGAAAACTTCAATATTCACCAGGAGGGACAGGTCTCTCGAATACCGAAACAAGTCCGGAGCATGACGATGCGTGAATTTGGTGAAAAGTACAGTGGAAATGTACAGGCAGCGCTTCGAGGGGTGCAGAAGGAGAGGCTCATTGCAGCTGGTGGTGAAGGATCTCTGGGCGAACTTGATAAAGATGCGAGGAAAAGGAAATGGATCGCAAGCCAAGAAGAAGCCGCTGAAGGGAGAGACCTCGCACCCAAAGCTCCTAAGAATGGTCAGAACTTTATCTTGATATTTTCGCTCAAATCTTATTTTCGTATTATAGCACGTCTAGCTACTGTAGCTACTCCTCGGAAAGCGGGTTCATCTACTGGGCCTGGTACAGCGCAACGTGCACGTTTCAATGCAGCAGGGAGCAAAACTCCAGGAACTGTATGTACTCCGGTCTTCACCCGTGAAATATATACTACATTGTTTTTTGGTACAATAGACACGTACAATGGGCCGTGTGGCACCTTCCCCGAGTCTTCAGAAAACTCGGCCTCCGTTTGGCAGCAATCTGGGAACACAACATTCGCGCCCTCCGCCATTCCGCCCGACATCACCAACAAAAGCCGCAACAAGCAAGTCGCGCATGCCATCTATATCTGATTTCAAACCCGAACTTCCCCCCAAGACACCGAAGTACCCTAGCAGTGGGGTGCCTCCTCCCACTACGCTACGATTCCCGCGTCGGGATGAAAGCATGCTAAGTGTCAACGGATCTCCGCTTGCCAATCCCTATGAATTTGGCATGGGTTGGCTTAAAGGCGTGGAAATGGCTGAGGGCGACACCGAAAACGAAGATACAGCAGATTCTGAACCTACACATCCCGGCGCTGGGACATTGAAGCGTACGAAGAGTAGTATAATGATCCGACGCGATCCGTCTGTTGCACTCTCTTTGAGAAGTGACGGAGGGCTTCATTCACGGACAAACTCACAGAGCAGCATGTATACGGCTCCCTCACAACCTTCTTCGTCACGAGAAGGTTCTTTGCAACCCCATTCACACTCACAGCCGACACCACAGGCGCAGCCTACGCATCAGCCCCGGATACCGCAATCTTTCTCGCAACCAAATTCATTGACAACCCCCCGGCCACGTACTCACACACGCTCGTTCTCAGCATTAGTGGCCATACCCACAAAGGATGGGCACCTTCTTGAATTCGACCCACTCCAAACATCGCCTGGAGCATTGGACGCTCTCGAGGGTATATCTGACAGTGCCAAGAAACAGGCACGGATGGAGATGGGGAAACTGGTGCAACAGGCTGTCGAAAAATGGAAGATTGGCTGAGCATTTTTTTTCTCGTTACTGTACCCAGACTCTCATCACCATCGGACCTTTGCGCACATGTATCCAGTTGTCAGATTATAAGACCTGTTCTAACAGTATAGGACAACGCGGTTCTAACATGCCAAGATCTCGATATGAGCTGCGCGGCACTGTTGTCCACTTCTGTTGCGCACTTTAACCAATAGCGACACGATCGATGAAGTGGTATTGGTGCGGCGTCTGGAGGAATAAGGGGTCGGAAACAAGTTTGCGGATGGGCGAATAATCATACCTTTCAGCCTGCTCTCGGAGCTCCAGAAACTTGACGAGAGGAATCGCGCCAATGCCAAAACCTTGCCCCTGAGACAATGAAAAGTGCCCGGTAGTAACATAACCAATGATGGAAGATTGAGGGGGAATGATTTCGGACAGCTGAGTCACCTTTGAGAGCAATGTCCTAAGAAAATGATCAAACAAATAGCTCACCTTGACCTCTTCTTCTGTCTCCTCGTGATGAGCTCCAAAAGGGTTACGCAAAGCTCGCTCCCATTTCTTGCCCTCATCATTACTGACTTGATAGATAATAGCCAAATCCTCTGGTGCCCCCCTCCCACACATCTTGATCCTGACTGATACGAGAGCTCGCCTTAAAAGATCGTCAGCCTTGATGCTGGATCCCAATGCTTCAAGCCCCCGTTTTGCCCGGAGTTTATCGATCTCCTGCAGCAGCGCTGCGCCTTGATTGAACATTCTTGACATATTTGAGATCATTGAAGGCACTTCGCTTCCTCGCAACAACCACATCTGTGGGCCTTCATCAGTCGTCCCCATCTCATGGGCCAGTTCTCTCTGAGTTGACACAAAGCCCTCTGCTTCACTCGTATTTGCCTCTTCTCCTTCCTCCTCTTCAAACTTGGGGCGGGGAAGCCCAAGAACGCTGTGCCAGTCAGCTCTCCACGGACTGCTCGTTCCCAATTTCTCGTAATTTAGTCGTTTCGCGGGAGGTTTTCTATCCCATCTTTCCTTATCTTCTCTGGCCCGTGCCGTAGCATACGCCCCATAGCCCGTCGAAGTTGGAAGATCTCGAGGGAAGTAAGGCGTCCCCGCTTCGAAACCCTGTGTCTGTCGCTCGCGCTGTCCGCCAACTCGGGTCCCCGTGAATGTTAGAGAGCTGAAGAAGGCCATGGCCCACCCAGAAGGAATGATCAAAGTCCATCCATGGATACCTTGGGTTTGGGACTCGGGAGCTTCAAGGGAACGTTGGACGAGAAGGACTGGTATGCGATCGTCCTGCCGTTCCGGGTTGAGGGGCGTCCCAGGAATCAACAACTAACCAAAGTCACAGTTCAGAAGAAACACACTACTCAATACTTTGGGCTTACTTTTGATCTCCGCTCGTCCAAATCTTTTTTCTTATATCGCGGCCTTGCCAGCTTTTTTCTAACATCCTCATCCCAAAGGTCACTTTGAGCTAGTTGCGCAGAAGGGAAGACGGTTGTGGAAGAGATGTGGTCTGTTGGTGGGGTCTGAGCTTTAGCGTTCTTCGGGGGAAACCTGTCGGAAAAAAATAAGGAGAGAGTGGTGTTGATTCAGGGAAAGCACTTGCTTGAGACGCGGATCGACAACTTTGAACCCGACAACTGTCCCTCGACTCATCTCTCCAGAAGTTTGCATATTCGTAAATCGAGACCAAAACTACCCAGTAGAACTCAATGAAGAAACTGGAGATAAAGTGGAGGCGGAAGCTGGGCACCTTTTTGAAATCTTCTCTCTTATCCTGCGATGCTGGGCTCAAAGCACCTCTGAGAACCTGATTTGACTTCGGACCCATAATTTCGAAGATGTTAACTTGACCACGCAGGTCACCAATCTCGACCTCAACTTCTTTATTCACATTTTCGCGCCGAAACGCTTCAAGTGTCAGAGATGTCGAAGTCTGAATGGAAGACAGGACATCTTGGTAAGCAGAAGGATGGGAGATGATCCACACAACTCGTAAGATCTCCGAGTCCGGCGTGGAATTCTCCTGTTCCTTCTCTTTCCCCTTTCCCTTTGATTTTCGTTTCCGTTTCGACGGTGGATGGCTAGCGGACGCAGGATCTGCATCTTGTTTGTCCTCCTCTTGAGGAGGATCTACAGTTGGGGCCGAGGTGAGCGGTAACGGCTTCCAGATCACTGTTATAGGAGAAATCAGACCAAACGGGTACGAGCCTGGTTTATAGACGTAGGTCTCCAATGCTCGTGAACCAGAGGAGTACCTGATTGGGAATGATGAGCCACAAAAAGCTTGAGTATACATCAGACACAGTAGACATACCTTTTGGATCCGGGACTCGGGCCATTGGGATCACAAGATCTGTCCAAAACCCGCTTCAAGACAGGTTCTGTCCCTTTTAACTCAATGATGGAGTGATAAGATGCATCATGAAATATAGAACCGTGAACTGAAGCTCTGTGAGACGGACGATATGATTTTTCGGTGGGGTGGACCGCCTACGGCACTCCGTCAGCTAGTCCGAAATTATGCGAGGCGACAACCCACAAGTCTATAGCCCCACATGTTATCCATTTTCATTCGTTTCGCATGCCAGATATGTGTTTCAAGCCATAACTTGTCTCCTAAACGCGACTGAGTATATAATCTGAGGACAAGCAAAAAGAAGACAGACTTTGTCGTCTTGCGAAAAGCTCGGTCCGTTTTAGACGCTTGTTCTTCCCGAGCTTTGGATTTGAGCGACCTAGGACTTTCTTGCGAAGTGGGTCCATCTAGATAAACCAATGTATAAGTCATCCTTTCGTAGGTGATTGAAATGATTGCTTCGATACCTCTGCACGAGCCTTTTCACGCAGTCTAAGCGGGACGCGACGGACATCATGACTAGCAGCTCTTCTTCGTAGATGACGGGGAAGCGCCTGCCAAGCTCTAGATGTCGAACTTGCACTAAAAAGGGGAAAATAAACCGTTGAAATGACGCGCGAAAAACGGTTTAGTCACCTCGCATTCTTCATTGCATTATGCATGGCGTCGATTTCAAAAGCTCGTGCCTACATTGAATGCTTGTTAATTACCGCAAGTCGCAACTGAATTTGATGTCCCACACCTCTGCGAATTTCTCGACGTCGATCGCGCTTGGAAGGCCATTCAAGCCTTGGAATTCCAGGGTAGTCGACATTTTATGAACAATGAGGCAAGACTCACTGTTGACTGCTGCTTTCGACGGACCCGCTACGGCGTTCTCAGAGAAAGACACAGTCTTGACAGATTGTACTGCGATTGTACGTGCGGCAGTCATCTTAATTTTCTTCTTTTCACGTCCCGTTGGTTCATCTCCGGAGCCATCCTTGCGTTTAGGCGCCATAACCTTGGATTGCACGCGACTTTTGGAAGATGACAGAAAGGCTAAAGAAAACTGACGCGGTGGTGGGGAATTAGTACAGACACGTGCACCTTCCGAAATCCGCCTTCAAAGTTCAGAATCACATCTGTCTGTTCAACTCCCTTATTAGTGGTCCAGAATGGCTTCCCTGCGCTGCCTTTCTGCCACACATATAGCCTCACGCGCTTCAACGGCACGTCTCTTCTCTAGTGCTAAAGTTTTGAGAAACGAGGCCGGCTCTGCGAACCTCGGGACAATTCAAGCCCAAAAGAAACCTGTTGGAGGATTCCGTGGCGGGTATTTAGAGTGTCCTACCACTTAATGACGTGTTTTTGAATGTGAATCCATGATATAGAATCGTTGGATTCCTGTTTGGATTCTCTGTAGCCTCTTCATATGCTGCATACCATCTCCTAGAAGAATATCAACGAGCATCCGCTGCTCTTCAGGCCAGCGTTGAAACACTGCAGCTCAGTACTGAAAAGGTCCCATCCTGTACGACTTGCCAGCTCCGACTTAGCACTTACGATACTCGGTGTTCAGATATCTGCACACGTCCGGAGAATAGACGCCGTAGAAAAGGATCTGAAGGCCCTCTCACAAGCTTCTGCATCTAAGGAAGATATTTCCAGAGTTCGGGCAGAAACTAAGAAATTACTCGACGGCTTACATGTTGGTCAGTGCTTTCCCTTCCTGGCTCGTAAGTTCATATTCATCTAACATTCCCCCTCACACAGAATTCTTAGATTTGCGCTCTCACGTCTGGGGTATACGTGAGTTGAATGGATTGATCAACAACCAGAGGTGACTGACCTCTTCCCGGTTCAGAACAAGACATCCAGGCTCTGTCCAAGAAGAGCACGCCAACACCATCGACACAGGATCGGATCTGAAAGACCGAGTTACCTATGATGGCCTGGAGACTCAATACCCTCAAAATATTGTATCGGTCTAGTGTTGTATTTTTGCAAATCGGAAATGGTAGCCAAGGGACTATATCAACCAGCCGAGGAGCTTCGCAATTCATCCTCTCAATTTAGCAATACGACCTCATGGACACAGGCAGTCATTGGACCATGTTATGATATCTTATTTGTTCTGAGAAAGACCTTTACCTGATGGTTGAGTGTTCTTTTCTTTCTTTATTATGACATTGCATGTTCATTTCACCGGAACCAACATGAGAAGCGATACACGTCAAGTATAATCACCTCCCTTCACTGCCCGAGGTTTGTCCTGTTTCATCATATGTCTAGGGGCCAATTTTTGCCTTATGACCTCTTCTTTTTTGTTTCCAAAAATAGTGATTGCCTTCGATGCACAAACAGCTCAGAGTTATGGGAGCTCGTTGGGTGCTCTTCAACCCAAAAAAGCTCTGACAACTTGAGGATTATCATTTTTTCTGTGTTATCTTTCCGAGTCAGATTCTAGAACATGCTAAAACTCACTGCCTGCAGCTGACAATTTAGTCCACGCTAGTTCATGACATATTCCAGTCGTCAACAGTGGTATACAGCACTCCGCTGTCCTACATACCGGGGCTGTGGTGCCTATCTATCGCGGCCCATCAACCAGGCCCCCTGCTTCTGTTCGCGTACACTGGTGCGCCGCGTGTAGGGATCATGGCTACTCGTCAGGGGTGAGGCTGTAATAGTAGAAGGATGTAGGTGTGTTGCTAGAGGGTCAATCCGGGTGGAATTTGCGCCTGGGAGCCCATCGCGCGTCACGACACGACTCGACGCGTGGGCATCGTGTCATCCCGTGTCTACGTTACATGGAAGGCTAGTAGATCGGAACTTGAGAACTCACCTATAGTCCTTTTCGGGGTCCTCGCGGGCGCCTGTCGTGGACACGGCCGGTAGGTGGTTGATGAAAATTTTTTGATTTGCCAGCGACACATCACGCAAGAAGTCGGAAGGGCTCACTGCTTCATTGGTTCATTACAGACGCCGACTACGTCGTTCTTTACACTATTTCACTAAATTACTGACCATCTTGAGTAGACAATATCCATTCCATTCAACAAAAAAAGATTGACCTAGAAAGGGATTCATCGGAATTCACCTGCCTAGCCAGATGGAACGTGGTTATTTGAGCAGATGAATGTAGATGAACGTTCGTCGTGTCCATTGGCGAGAGGGCATGTGAGCGCGGTGTGGAACGTGTAGAAATTACCCAAAATAGAAACGGGTTTGCGACATGATACATGTGGAAGTCGTAAATCTATTCTCAGCACGTATGCTTCTTGGTATGCTTCTTGGACAAAAGACTGTCCCCGCTTCAGGCATTTCCTCACAACCACGCCATTTTGACCTCGATTAGCATCAGGTCATTCCCATAATGGAAATTGCATGCGGTCTCTCCTGGCTTGGATGTCTGCTACATATGTGCTTATGCCGCTTGCACGACTTGGTGTTAAATACGCTTCCTCCGACCGATGAGAGAAGTATAACTTTCCTGCACTTGCTTCGGGTTGCGTTCGACTTCATAATGAAGTGGCTTGAACTCTTGGGTTTCGTGATTACCTGCATCTCAGTTGCGTCGTCGACAACAATTGCTGAGATCCAGGGCAACAGCTTCAAAAGCCCTCTCAATGGAAAAACAGTTACGAACGTCACTGGTGTGGTGACGGCAAAAGTACGTCTAATTGTCATCTTGAGAACTACCTGCTTCTGATATCGAGTTACATAGTGGTCCAGCGGGTTCTTCCTCGCTGGTGAACCATCTGACGACCCTCGGGTCTCTACTGGATTGAGCATCTTCACTACCTCCACTACCAATTTGAACAAGGTCAGAGTTGGAGACCTTGTGTCGCTTGGAGGAGAAGTTTCGGAGTTTCGCTCTAACTCAAGTCCCAACAATCTCTTTATCACAGAAATCGACTCTCCGACTAGCATCACCGTCATTTCGTCCAATAACGCGATCAAGCCAGTTGTCCTCGGTGTTGATAGGTCGCCCCCCACTCAACAACTTACTGGCTTGGACTCTGGTCCCGATGGGTACCTCTCCATCCCTAACAATGCTACTCTTGTGGAGGTCGTCAACGCCTCGTTGCAGCCTGACCTCTACGGCCTGGATTTCTGGGAGAGTCTCGAGGGGCAACTCGTTACTATCCCAAGCCCCGTCGCAATTGGATTTCCCAATTCCTTTGGTGAGTTTTGGGTCCATGGAGCTTGGGATGTGACTGGAAAAAATAGTCGCGGTGGACTGAGCATCACAATTGGTGAGAGTCCTTCAACTGGAGTAAGGACAACTGTCTCAGTCTGACATTCCCCAAGGCTCCGACGGTAAACCCGATGCAAACCCCGAGGCTATCATAATCGGTGAACCTCTCGATGGTACCAACTCACCCTCTGTAGCGCTCGGAAGCACGTTGGCAGACATCACAGGAATTGTTTACTACCAGTGCGTCGTCATTTCCATTTATGTAATGTAACCACTGACGGCTGAGGGATTTTACTAGATTTGGTTTCTTCTATGTCTTGCCTACAACAGCCCCCGTTGTCACTGGTACTGCCAGAGGGTCCGCGCAGCCCACAGAAATTGTGTCCGATTCCAGTTCCATCTCTTTCGGTGACTACAACGTAAGCTCGCCGAATTTATAACGCTCGGATTCTGTCCTAACTCTGATGGTTCTCATCTAGGTCGAAAATTTGGCACCTACTTCTGCCCATCTGCCTACTGTTGCTGATCACATTGCCACCTATCTTAAGACACCTGATATCGTCTTCGTTCAAGAGATCCAGGACAACTCTGGACCTACCGATGACGGTACTGTTATCGGCAACCTAACCTTGACTAATCTGGTCAATGCTATCGCAAGTATCAGCAACGTGAAATACAATTTCCTTGAGATTGCTCCGACTGACGATACTGACGGTGGCGAACCTGGCGGAAACATCAGACAAGCATACTTGTAAGGGTTTCTCTATTGCTTAGATTCAGCTCTTGACAGCCATTTAGGTATCGTCCCGAGAAGTTGTCCCTTGTCCCGGGAGCCCCCGCTGGTACTGCTCTCGACAAGGCTGAGGTGATTGTATCCAGTGATAAACCAACACTGAAGTAATCTGATCATTTCATTGATACAACTCAGAACCTGACGCGTTGTTCTTAGCTTCAACCCTGGCCGTATCGACCCCAGGAACGCAGCTTGGGATGCCTCTCGCAAGCCGCTCGTCGCACAATGGCAGACGTCCAGTGGCCAAACCCTCTTCACCATCAATGTGCATCTCACTTCCAAGGGTGGCAGCAGTTCCACTTGGGGAGATGCCCGCCCACCTGTCAACTTGCCGGTCGATGTGCGCATGAGCCAGATCAGCCTTGTTGCCGTGAGTCTCTCGTTGGTGTTTGGTTGATATATTGGTACTCAGGGCGCTGAGCAGTCCTTCGCCCAATCCATTCTGGAAGTAGATGACCAGGCCAACATCCTTGTGGGCGGAGACTTCAACGAATATATCCAGACCCGCGAGGTTTTCAAGCCCCTCACGGATGTCCTGACCGAGGCCGATGAGGCTGCTGGTGTCCCTGAAGTAGAACGTTATACATACGTCTTTGATCAGAACTCTGAAGCCCTCGACCATGTGTTCGTGTCGGATGCTCTTGTTAAGTGCGGAGTTGAGATCGAGCACGTCCATGTCAACAATTGGGCACCCACCCTTTCTCAGCGTGTCAGTGACCACGATCCTTCTGTAGGACGTATCTCTCTGTGTGGAAATCTCTAGGTGTATTCGTTATTGGAACAGTAGCCAGTAGTTATTAAAATTAAAACAACTTCTCCGAGTCTCTGTCGCTTTACAAAAGTAGATGAAAGCCGCGGTGGACTGATGTATCATGCAGATGAGCAGAGTCTGCGGTGTAGAGATGAACAGACAGTGTTCTACGGCCACACACTGGGCGCTGTGTTCGATACCTGTACAATTATGAGCTGCTTAAGCCTGGTATCAAGTATTCCACAGCCATCACTCGGAGGGTGCGGGGAGCTAAGCAAGGCTAGGTGGCGGCGTATGTGAGGGCGGACTCCGCCAGAAGGATGTACTGATACCAGGTTCTTATCGATTCTTATTCGAGTCAACAGCCACGGTGTTTGGCGATCACAGGGGGTGAATATCCATCCAGTACTGCATCTGATCAGAGGGTGTGTATCAATAAATTTAAAATGATAGTATAGCCTGGGAGCTGGGCTCGGCGGCGTCATTTTTCACGGTCTGGCGACATTCGGCTTCGCCGCTAGGAGTATCGTGCAGGCCGTCGCGAATGATGACCCTACGGGGTTGAGTCTGGTAACACAGATTCCACGCACGCCGGGTCGAAGTTGGAGCCATCATATAACCAGTGGGGCCGACAAGAGATAATTCATTGAACCAATTTATTATAGGTATGTACCTCTGTACCAAGTGGTCAATCAAAACAAAACTCCAATACGGCTGTCACTACCCCGCTTGGCTATCGTCAAACAAAGAGACAAATTCTTCAAATACTTTCATACGTTCACCTATCTTCCTCTTTGATGCACATCCTCGGATATTGTAACTGTTATTTCAGAACTAAAGTGCGGTTCGTTTGATGCAAAAATCTTGGCACTCACACGGTGGTTTCGCCGGATTGGCTCTTGAATTCCACCCAGTCCTCGTCAACATCTATATCAAGGGCGACGCCATCGAGGAACATGAGTCTATACCTCCCACCTTGCGAAATGTTTGATGCGTATCGTATGCACCACCCGACAGACGGAATGAATCGAGTCTGTAACTCTCTCCCTGAACTTCCCCCTGTCAAATTGGCATTGTCACGCCACGATGCCTTGGTATCTGAATCAACGCTTTCTGGCTCGCTAAACTGTCGGTCCTCTGAGGAAACTGGATTGTTGTGTGTGAGATCCGGAATTCGAGGAGCGAAAGTCGATAGCTTTGAGGGGCGGGGGGCCAGATTAAAAGACGAGATGCTGTTTGTAAAAGTGGTCGTGATGTGTGTCGTAAGAGACCGCCGTACGGGCTCGTGAGAATCAGCAGCATCCTTCTTGTTGTCCTGGCTAGCTGTGGCGGGTGCACAGGGAGCAGGTATCCTGTTCGTCAGTTCTTCGAACACATCACTAATCTTCAAGAAAAGAGTTAGCTGCTGCAGGGCATCTTCCTCATGTGGTTCTAGTATCTTCCACTCTTCAGTCGAAATGTAGGGCGATTGTGACATAGACGCGATGGTCTTCTTTGTCCATTCTTCTCCTTGAGAACCTGAAACATGTCGCGCTATCTCAAGAGATTGGTTGTGGCGAGAGAATCGAATGCGTAAGACGTGGCCATCTGCTTCAACTTTGCTTGATGTCGCGGATGAAGAGATCAATAATTCAACGTCCGCTTGTGGAGAGTTAGCCATCAAGGTGCACTTCGTGGTTCTCAAGTAGACTACAAGCTTTCAAGCAGCCAATTAACTCCGAGTCTCATCCCTCCAAAATGCTATCCACTTACCGACGGTGTTCGTTGTTTGATTTGTTCGACAAGGCGAGCTGCGTCGTTGTATTGCTTCCAATAAGTTGATGGCAAGGACTGAAGAGAAAACTGATGTGTGGGCTCAACAAGACAGCTTGGCGAACTTAGGTGTGGCGCGCTATACACGGAGATCTTGACGAACGACTGAGCGTTTCGATAGAACGAGCGAGAAATTTGAGTATGACACTGACCTTCAAGCCATCAGGATCGATTAACAACACCTCGTCTCCTTTGAATCCTTTCCGGCGCTGGCTTTCACGAAAATCGACAAGTAGTGAGTGAGAGGGTAGAACAGTTATTTGCCCGTAGATAGTCTTATGTGTCTGACAAGTCATAGACCGAGTGTCGAAAGGTGTAGGTCTCTCGGTACCAGTGGGGAGCTTGAATCATTTGAGCATAGGCAACGAGGAAAAATTGTCAACTGTCAGTACCGTCTGAACGTCTCTATCAATTTCAACCGGTTGTTTTTTTCTGTGAACAGGGTATTCTTGGATGTCGTCACGATGGTCCCCGCCTGCTATCTCGGGTGCTGGGTCTACGGTCTCATGAGACACGGCGTCTGAACTCTCCAATTCTAACCTCGAGCCGGTACATATCCTCAAAGCTGGTGCAGTGATATTACCGCGTAGTGGAAAAGTTGGCGTAGGCGTTTCGCAATATGACCTGGGAAATTTAAGGGGTGAAAGAGCTGTTGTGCCCCTAGCCGGGTCAGAGACGACACGCCTTGTTGTCTTACAGGATGCGATGTTGTTGGACAAGACGGTTCTCAAGTCTATGTTGCCGATATCCGCAAGAGCAAGTCTTACCTTATCGTGCGAAGTCTGTGGGAGATGATCAGATGCATGTCTTGCTGTTCTAGAAGCCAAACGAAAAGAAGACAAGTTGTCGGATTGATGGTGGCCGTTTGAGGCGGCGGATGATAGTTTCCCATACGATTTCTGATGCGGGGTATCCCAGACTGAAGCTGTAGGACGAAGAGATTTCACTGGCATGTCGGATGCTAGAAATGGATGGGAAAGAATATCGGGAACATATATTCGATTCTCAGGGATCTGAAGGAGGAAAACATTTAAGCAAGCAGGAAGGATATCCAAGATCGTTGTTCTCACAAGCTGTAATGTACGGGAAATGAGGGCTTTGATGTCATTAGATACGTTCTCCAGCAGGTGGTCAGTTGTCTGCGTGTTTTTGGTCTGGGTGTTGGCCTTAGTCCCCGCCTAGTAATGTTCTGTCAAGCCAGACAACAAAAGAAACTGGGGGCAAACTCGCCTCAAATGGAGGTAAACTAGTCAAACAATATGACATTACACATCCTAAAGACCAGACATCGGCAGAAAAACTGAAAGGGCTTCCGGATGCGATTTCACTAGATATGCTGAATAAGAGAAGATATGAAGAAGGGCTCTTACTTACGGTGAAGTGTAGCTAGAGGTAGGGAAGATGCTCTCTGTGGCATGGGTGTTGCTCTGTAAACGCACGGAGTATTTGAAGTTGGAGAGTTTCTGGTCATTGCAGGTTCAGTTTAAAGAAATGAGGATTCTACGCCAATTGGAACAAACCACTCCATAGTCACTGGTTAAAAGGACATTTGACGGGTTGATGTCACCGTGGACGATGAACTCTCTCCTTAGATATACAAGAGCATCGGCAAGACTTTTCGTGACACCTCGAAGCTCAGATTCAATGAGAGTTGGCTGAGGGCGAGATTTAAGAAATGTTGACAGGTCTCCAATAGAGCAAAGCTCTAGTATATGAAAATTGTCCTGATTTGTAGAAAAGGCAGACAAAAGCGAAACAATGTTGGGATGGTGAAGCGCTTGATGTAATGCGGTCGCAGTGAGACAAGTTTTCTCAGATAGCTGCGAGGAAGCCGGCGTCAAAAGCGAACTCAAGTTTAGATGTCTTCACAAAAGAAATGGGACCTTTTTTAATGCCAGATGTCGATTTCTGAGGCGCCCAGTTTTGCAGCGTACATGATACACGGCAGATTTGCATTGGTCGTTATGCAATTCTTCCACGATCTCGTACGTCTTTTGATATCACACAAGTTTTCAGGGTGAAGTGGGTTCGTCATTGATAGAAGATCAAGCTTACCTCAGAACCATTCGCTACGACGTTACCAGATTGGAAAGTGGCTCTAGGGGCCATTGTGACAGAATGGGAATGATGAAGAGGGTCTCCGGAACGCCGAGAACGAGCAAAGGAAAAGAAATAACAGCCAGTGATAGTTACAATGCTTGCAGAGTGTGAGCTGTGGAGATCGCCAGAACGGAAGAACACGTACGTCACAACTCACGTTTCGCTCGTCACACGATCACACTAGTGCGCCACGATCATTTTTCTCGACTTTCAGACAGACTTCTGACTTCAGAGATATGTGTAGTATTGGAAGATACTGCGACAGACAATCGACAGATCAAAAGGGAAAAGGAATGCAGATTCAAGTAAAGGAATGAAGTTGTTCGTGAGACGCGTGACATAATTTCGTAAGGAGAGCAAAAGACAGCATAGGACAACCAAAGAGTATGAAAAACCCAGTTGTATGGGTCGATGCAGGTTCTAATACATGTCGGGCTGGGCGACCAAGTACACATACACATATTGATAGTGGCCGCGAGACCAACAAAACATATAACACACAGAGGGGAGAGGAATGAACGAATGGGCGTGGCACACGAAGTGCGTTTTTACGACAAGGTTTCCTGGATGCAAATGGCTGGGTAGGGAAATGTGGTCGTGAAAGTTATGCGAAGATGATAAAAGTCCATGCTTGCAGAGGGAACAATGAGCGGAAGTGTCATGAGTTCGAGACATGAGGGCTATGATGGTTGAAGGGACTTGAGCTCTAATACAAGACGCTAGGAGTGGAACATCGGCAACTGTGAACGGAGATTATATCGCAGGAGACATACCTCAGCTTCGCGTAGTAGACGCTCTGGGCTCATATCTGTGTTCTGAGCTTGCCCTAGCTTGATACCATATTCAAGTAGCTGGCGCATATAATAAGGGTTGATAACGGTCTCATCAGCACCTACTTTGACGCAAGTCTCGCCAGATTTAACCTTGAGGATACTCTCCCCGGGAGCCAATTTGACAACAGTTTCGTCGGGAGCCAGTTCAGCTTTAAGTAAATGAATCAGAACGTGCTAGATTCTAACAAGTTGGTTACTTACGATCAGTCATGGCCAACCAGTTTTGGTTCAGGAGCTCCGGGATCGTCGCCCTCTCTTTTGGATTACGCAGTAGACAGCTTTTCATCGTGTCGACGACGACGCTCCGCACCTTCGTCTTGAGGTGATCCAGTCGTTTTGGAGGGGTCGACGTGCCCGAGGAAGCACCGCTACTAGTCCTCGGGGTTGGTGCCAGAGGGATGGAGTACTCGGGGAAATCAATGACGTGGGCTGCATCAGGGATAGCCTTCATTTTTTGATAAACGTTGAGATGCTGAAACGGTGGCATTCCATAGATCATTTGATAAAGAATGCAGCCTAATGACCAGATATCGCTCGGTCTTCCAACTTTGAGGCGGCGCATTCCGTCAGGCAACTCAATAGCTTCGGGGCTCATGAAGTTAACAGTGCCAATCTAGATGACGAATCAAAACAGTTACGAGGGAGATTGACAATTCAAGGCGTACCTGATGATCTCGCTGGATATTAGTTGTATCGTTCGCAATAGCATTGGCTATGCCAAAATCGATCAATTTCAGCTGGCCCTTCACTAGGACAAAGTTTGCAGGTTTCAGATCAGAATGGACGATCTTTTCTTCGTGGATAACATGTACCGCCTGCAGCATCTATACACCCGGATTTTCAAGATCATCATCCCTGAAACCAAGAACAAGGGTACGAACCTGTTTCCAAAAGCCAGCCACACGAACCATATCTAATGGCTCATGTATAGCTTCACTAATCAATTTCGCCAAGTCGACTTCACCGCACTCCATGACTAGCATCAAATAACCCCTACTTCCTCCAGGTCCCGGTCTCACTTCACTATCGATCAGTCGGATTATGCGAGAATTGCCTGCGAGGCGTTTAAGGAGAGCTATCTCATTCATGTAGCCACTCATGGTTTCTGCGTCCGTCTTGTCAAGGGCAACCCTTTTGATCGCGTAGATCGTATTGGCGGAATCCAACACCCGATAGACACGCGAGGATCCACCTTTTCCAATCATGTCCAATCGGGCGTAACTTTTCTTATTCACCTAAAGAACCGTTAGTCAAACGAAGACTGAAAGACTGAGCCAACATACGATAAGAGAACGGCTAGTCTGTGATGACGAAGTAATTGCAGCTACGGGAACAGGAGGTGCAGGTGCCGCTCGTATTTGTTGCTGCGGCTCCTGCTGTTGCTGTTGTAATCGTCGTCCCTCTCTTTCTCTTTCTCTTTCTCTCTCCCTCTCGTGTCGATGCGCATGCTCATCCTCACGCTCAGATACACTCCACCTTTTGGCAGCCCGATCGTGTGACCCATCCTTCAGCAGAGTCTCGGATACAGTTGGACTCCGCCTGTGCGTCGACAGAGCGGTCGAGGGTGCTGGAGACACCCTGCCTGTTGTGCGGGGCTGAGGAGGAGAAACACGCCCCGCTTTTATTACAGGTGGGGACATCCTCCCTTTCGGCGATAGTTTGCCAGGCGGGGTTAATCGACCAACTTTTGCGCCGGGTGGAGACATTCGACCGAGTTTGCTGCCATTGGACGGCGAAACTTCCCCAGTGCGTGGTGGTTCCACCACTGTGGGTGAGCCTAGGGTTGCAGACATTGGCATGGATCTCAAAGTATCGGAATCGCGACGTTTGTGACTATATTGTCGATGTAGTGTGGACACCGGTTGTTGGATCTGCTGCTGGCCTTGGTCATAGTGCGAGTCGTAGTATTGATCTTGCTCGGCCTGCCGGTCTGCAGCAATAGATGAGATTACTTCACCAAGAAGATCAAGACGAAGTCTTACGTTCAATTTCCTCCTCGCGCCGATACTCTGCACAAATCAGTCAGAAAGCTAGGTAGCAGAGAAGATTCAAAAAACGAACTCCTAATTTCCCTTTCTCGCTCTTCTAGTGTCACTCGTCTCGGTCCACCCGTGTTATCATTAGCGGCCACACCTGTCATATACCTCAATGGATTGATCCAACCTGTATACATGGAGCAACTAACCAGACCGCGAATTCTGATATTCATCCCTGAGTTGCTGTTGTTGCTGCTGCTGCCGCTGATGTTGTCCATATCCTGAATCATGCACTGGGGAAAAGATAAGAAAAATCTTCCTCTATTACATGGAACGAACTTACAGTTTAAGGCATCGCTCAGACTGCCCGATCGCCGTGGCTGAGTGCCGGTAGAAAGTGCCAACACAACATCTGGTGAGAATCCAGGCTCGCGCACGCTACTAGTGGAAACAAGACCATAACTTCGTTGTCTTGTCGATACCAGTATTGGCGGTGGCGAAGACTCAATGATTTCTGTATCGCCCACATTTCCCACTTCCGACAAAGGGCCGGAACTAGGAAAGGGAGTTGTTGATGGAGCCTGCGGGTGGGCAGGTTCATCATCTACCAAAAGCCGTCAATTAAAGGTTGATGTACTAAAACAACAGCCATACCTGCTTCATTTTCTAGTTCAGGGGTAGCAACAGGAATACTATGTGACTCTGGGATGCTATATTCCGGAAGTCTCACAGCGCTCCCTGACATTGAAGACGGCATCATCACACGACCCGCTCTATGGGGGCCAGGTATTATTTGTCGTTGGTGCCCGTCGAGATGTCCTGATCTCGAATAAGTGATGCGGGGAGGTACAACGCGAGGAGGATGAGGTTCGTGACCTTGTTCCGAATCGCTTGCGTTGACATTCTCTTTCTCGTGTTGAAGGAGGTCAGTATTACGCGACGTTCGCGTCAGAGCTCGTTGCTTGTTACTCTCCTCCATTGCCACACGTCGTGGCAAAGGCCGTGCTTTGTTGTTCATGGGCGTTGGACCCGAAGTCGCACGTTGAAATGAACGTGGTGGTTGAACATCAGACTTGAGGGCGGCGGTGGTCACTAATACAGGATACGCGCTTTCTGACCGTGAAAGTGATGCTCTTCTGGTGATTGCGGGCGGTGACGGTTTTGAGTGGGGGTCGGTTGGTTGGAGTGGGAGATTATCTGGCGGTGTCGCCGGTGATGAATGATTTGACTTGGACGACGAGCCCTTGGATAGGCGAACGTAATTGCCTTCATTGTCGAAGACGTAGTCGAAAGAAAGGTCGTCAATAATGGACGAGTCGTCTGAGGGCGGGCTTCCCAGGGATGTGCGATGCTTGTGT
Organism: Termitomyces sp. K1Ag; assembly: GCA_017657315.1. NCBI lineage: Eukaryota > Fungi > Basidiomycota > Agaricomycetes > Agaricales > Lyophyllaceae > Termitomyces > Termitomyces sp. K1Ag. The sequence continues at coordinate 3,099 of JAGGAR010000076.1, read as the reverse complement.
TCGACGGGTGTTCTCGGCGGGGACGTTGAGGGAGGCATGGAGGAGGACGTTGGGGACATAGACGGAGACATGGCGGACATGGCGGACAGCGAAGAGAGCATAAAACAGCAAGCAGAGCAAAAACGAATACAAACTGCTAACTTGGATCTTGAATGAACCACAACACGATGCAGCCAGGACCCGGGCCACCTTTCCCGCCTTCCCATTGGCTCTCGGAGTTTTCCGGCGAGAGGACGCGACATACGCGATCACGGGATCCTTTCAACGCGTTGCTGCCCGCGTGACTCGTCGAATCTTTAAGCACACTCTCGATAAGATTAAGATATGCATAGATATGCAGCCTACAGTTTACTTTTAGACTGTATGAGACCACTCATCTGCCCAACGATTTCTTCAACTTCCCTTTCGAGCCTGCTCAGAAGTTCTTTGCACGTCGGTATGTCCGTAATCAATCCAACAGCAACACCTGCGGACCAAACCCCATAATCAGGGTCTCCTAACTCGTACACTTTGCGCCCTCGTGCACCTGACACAAGTTCTCGGACATCCTCGAACTTGGCACCGCCAGGGCGCCGTTCAATAGCGACGACCTCCAAAGCTACCTTGTTCTTGAACACTCTTGCAGTGTTGTGAAGCGTCCGGAAAATGTGAATAGTGTCCGTCTCAGATGATGCTACGATCTGCTCTTTGATGTTCTGATGAATGGGGCTGTAAAATGAAGGAAGTTAATATTAGCGCTCCATATTAGCGATCTACGTGCCTCTCAACAGTGCACATGAAACGCGTGCCTTTGCGAAAACATCAGAATCAGCTCACGAAAAGAACGCTGAGGAGAAATTCCTCTTACCCATGTTAACGCCCTGGATATGGCCATCGTATCATAAGTCAATCAATTTATCGGTAGGAGTGACACTTACAGCCGCTCCCAAAGCCAGTGCAGCAGCAAGCCCGCGACCGTCCGCAATACCCCCAGAGGCGATGAAAGGTATTTTCAATTCTTTAGCCGCTCGTGCGAGCTGAAACAAAATCAATCGAAAAAAGCCACAGACGCACGACGATCAACGCACAAGCACAAGACCACCGATATCTTCTTCCCCCGGGTGTCCGGCGCCTGTTGGATTTGAAACAAAGATCGTTGGTAGCGAACGGAGGACACACATTCAAATCCATCGATGCTGAGGACGTCAACTCCATGTCGTTCTGCACTCTGTAAAGGAATTCTTTAATGATCTATCAAACAAATGATGAAACTGATCCACAGCCCACGTACCTTTGCGTGTCGGACGGTGGTACATTTGTGTACAACGATACAGTCATTGCTCTTGAAAAACTTGATCAAAGGCCCCGCTTAGTAGATCTTCAATTTTCATCAAGAGGAACAAAAAGAACAAGGACCCACGATTATTTCCGGCCGTTTCAAATATGCGTATTCCTTCCTCCACCGCCGCACGAGCATAGCCCTCATAGTCGGGTGGGTTGATGCTGGGGAGAAGCGTAATGTTCACCCCAAAAGGCTTTGACGTCAATTTGCGTGTTTCACGTATCGCTGTTCGAAGTGCTTTGGGCGAGGGCTGGGTAAGAGCTGTCAAGATGCCTATTGGACACAAAAGTGAGAAAATCTGATGCGGTGTGTGAATTGGAGAATCGATAGACCTAGACCTCCCGCCTCGGAGACTGCTGCTGCCAATCGGGGTACGCCTACCCTATTACATGGTAAGGAGACAGTTCATAATTTGGCAGTGCCTTCGAGATGTACCATTGCATTCCGCCCTGAACAACAGGCCTAGATGCGTCATCAAGTCAATTGTTGGCGGTGGAGCGTGGAGTTGATTTGTGTGAACGCACACACGAATTCCAAGAAGCTTCGTCAATGGGGTCACGATCATCTTGGGCGGCACTACTTGGTGTTGGGAAGGCCTGGGTGTTCTTCCGAGCTTCTCGGATGATATATATCGAAGCTTAATGAGGGCTAAGGCTGAATACGCTGGCGCGAAGCGCTATAAGCTATGGGTAGCGAGAAATGCAAAGCGAGTGCTCGCGGGACACCCATAGTTGAATACGGGCTATGTAAAGTTGAACGTGATTTCGCTCGAGCCGGCCCGGACGGCGGGCCCGGGTTTTCTTTGGCGCTCGTGACACAAACTGTGACAGACTGTGGCTGATTTGACCTGATTTGACTTTCCATTCATGGTTTTAGAGTTTCAAACGGCAAATCCCTGAAGGTCCCTGAGTGTGTGTGAGTTTGTGGGTTCTTTTGTGTGTCCATGCATATGACATCGGTTGTACAGAGTGACTAAGCGCCGCGCACCATAGAAAAACCCTAAGGGCCTTTTCGGATTGGAGTTGGGCTTATGCTAAACCTGGGTTTACGAAGGGTTTAGAACAAACAGCTAGTTTAACGTTGGGTTAGTATTGTCACTCTAGCCCAGTGACTGGGTTTGAGAGGATCAGTCACGAGATTGTCACATCTAGTCACTGATTGATCACCTTTATCTACTAATGCCATCTCAGTGAAATTATTTGACTACAATGGTTCAAGCTATGGTAGCTCCTCCAGAACGAGACCAATCAACTCATAAACTAAGGAAGAAGAAGCACCGAAAGGCCTCCTCTATACTTGCTGCTGCTGCTGCAGCAATTGCACATGCAGCCAGCCCCTCTAAAAAAAAGCCCATTCACACCTCAATTCTTACAGCTTTTTTGGCAGTCGATTTTGGCTCATTGGGGTCATGATTTTCCTTGTCCACGTCCTTGTTCTTGCAGGCCATGACGAGCTCAGTGCATACAACAACAAAAATGTGAGATAAGAAAAGTTTGATTAGATCACATGCAACAATCAGCGTTACAAGCCCGTGACAGCCCAACGCTAACCTATGCTAACCTACCCGCAACCCGAACGATTTGTTTGTACTAGGTTAGTGCTCAAATTTCACTAACCCAACGTTAACCTGGGTTTAGCATAAGCCCAACTCCAATCCAAAAAGGCCCTAAGTATGTTAAATTTTATGTTTTTGGTTTCCTTAGAGTCCGTTCGGCCACAATTTTGAACGAAATTTGATGGCAGACAAGGGTCTGATGGGAATTTCGGAAGGCGGTCCG
>JAGGAR010000075.1:0-32613 GCA_017657315.1 Termitomyces sp. K1Ag | reverse complement strand
TTTTCGTCCCCCACTTCCGCTCTCACCTGCGCCAATCTCGCCTCTGCACTCGTGTCCAAAATCCCAGTGACGACCTCGGGGAGAAATTTGAGTGAGGTGTTGGCGGTCTCGTTACCCGATCATTTGAACGAATACTCTTTCGCTTCTCCCGTGTCAATGCCTGTCCCCAATATTGATACCGACAGCGAAGGTGGACTGGAGGTGAAGGAGGCTCGCACTCTGACGAAGATGTTCGTCGTGTACACCCGACCAAAAGTTGTCAGTACACAGCCGCCTTCTTGCTATTCGTATTGAGGCTAACAACGTCATCTACGCATAAAATCCAGGACCCAATGGAGCATATAGAACAGATGAGCAAAGCACTTGATGCGGCTACCAAGGAACTTCGCAGATTGGAGCGCAAACTCGCACGCCGTAGACGTCTTAGTGCCCTTGTGAAACAGAGAACTGAGGTTGCGAGGATGCGCTTTCTGTGGCAGCTACTTCGACTACTCGGATACGACGATCAAGAGGGAGAAAACGTGAATGATGACGAGCTTCTGGTTGTAGATGGCGAGAGAGAGTCGCTTGCATGAGTAGGTCGTTAAATAATAGTTATGATGCATACGCCCGAGCCTTGAGAGCGAAATACTTCTTCGTGATACTTGAGAACGAAGCGTGCCGATGCCAATTGAGGTCATCCTCAACCTACATTGAAAGTGGAACCATGTCGGCAGAAGTGCAGCCGTGAGCAGAAGTTCTGTTTGACTTTGCCCGGCGGTCATCACGATACAATTTTCATCCAACTGATCCAACATAGAAGGTGCACGCTTTGGATTCTGGAGAGGAACATGACACAAGGAAGTGCCTAGACACAAACTCTCCGAGACTGCTTGATGGAAGCCATTCATTCGTTCAAACATGATACATACACAGAGGATAAAGAAAACACAGGTTGGTATATGCGGACACCCCTCTCACCCTTCGAAATCCACAGCTACAAACCAAGCGCATAATCCCGTCCCGTCTGTGTGCGCATTACGAGGTCGAGAGGAAAAAATCAGAAGAGCAGAAGGAAAAGGAAAAAAAGGCACTCACTTCCCCGCTGAAATCTCTTCCACCAAACACGCTCGCAAGAGCTCACAAACAGTTCAAAGCACCGCCCCGTGCCTCTCACACTTCCTTACAACCTTATTGTCCACCCTCCATCTCCATCTCCCGCCCTTCCCTCTTTATCCCCAGTCGCACCCGCCAAACAGATCCACCAACTCCCTCAGCTCCAACCCAACGCTCGCAAACATACCTTTCTTTGGCATGGACCCTTGTGCAATCGCACTTGAGAAAATGCGAGGGCATTGAGGACATGTGGAACGTCATGCGGACGCAGAGGGGTAGCATCGAGCGTGAGCTTAGGAAGGGGATCTACGAAGGTAACTTATTAATCATGGGCAAGGAAGGCGAACAAATGCTGACGCACTTTGATGACGTCTTCGTTCTACCTGTACATCAGCTGGTGGAGGAGATTCGGACTCGAGAATGCCGATGTCGAGGAGTTCGTGATGGAAGGGAGGCGGCTGATTGCGGCTAGGGCATCGTTGGTGTAGGTGTGAAAGAGAGCGGGTGGGTGCATGATACCCATAGGACCCGGGTTCTGAGGGAGAACGCTAATCTTGGTCAATAGGTGTTGATTTGGAGGCGAGAGATGTGAGGAGACGGTGGGGGGTGGATATGGGGAATCTAGAAGTTTTTGGTGATATTGGGCGAGGCGCGGAGATGGTCAGTACTGTGTATCATATATGTAGAGTCGGAGAATTTAGAATCGTCAGCCACCAAAAGTGATGGTAATACTAATAACTGAAAACTGAGAGGCTAGAAGCACATGATGCAGAGCTCCGTGATCCACGCACGACACTCTTTCGTCGTCCATTGCTTCAATTTGCTTGCAGCGACGTGGTCGGGTGTAAGTTTGTCTACATAGTCACATCACATTCAAGTGTGACGTGTCGCGTCTCTTCTGATTGCCGCCTCGGACCGGCTTCGTGTTCGGGCAGCTTCGGAATCGCGGATCATCCTGTTTGAAGTCTCCTTCATCCAAATGTACTTATTGGTGTATATACACCTTAATCCTCCCCCGTTGATATCAAGTGCCCTGATCCCTTTCACTCAGCATCGTCACATCTCAAGCACAATCGGTGGCAAAGAACTTATACAAACAACACTATCCCGTTATGCGGACTGTGTTAACGACTCAATAGGCTAGAACAATCTTGAACGTCTTATATGAGCCTAGCAACGAACAAGCATGGAAAAGTCTGTAGAACTGTGAATACACAGAGGAACACATGCAAGTAACAAAATTCAGCATCCTTCTTTTTCGATTTCAATCATTGAGCACGGCCGGGAATTACGCGTGTCCACGAACAGGCTTAGGTTGATACCTATAACGCAACCAAATCCATCAAACGTGAAGAAAACGATGAAACTCGGTACTCACGGCTCCTCAAGATACTTAACCTCCTCTTTACTCAACTCGATCCCCGTCGTAATCGCCTCCTTAAGCCTCTCGACCGAACTCACACCAACAATTGGACTAACCACCTTCGTCCGAACCCATGCAAGCGCAATCTGACCTTGCTTCACACCCTTCTTTTCTGCAAGTTCTGCAACGCGCTGGACAGTCTCCCGATCAGCGGGCGTGAGCTCGCGGTGGAATGGTGACTTCTTGGTTGATTCGCCGCGGGTGGTGCTGACTTCTAGAGGACGCGCGAGGACGCCGGCGGCGAGCGGGGCCCAGGGGATGAGGCCTATGCCATGATAGTTGCAGTATGCGTACATTTCGCGTTCCTGTTGGGTGTCAGGTGTCGTTGTCGGCAATCGCTCGAAGAAAAGGCAGGCAGAAAGGAAGGAAATCAGGACGTACCTCCTCCCGGTAGAGCAACGAATACTCGCTCTGCATGCTGACGAACTTAGTCCACCCGTGTTTTTCCGCGACCTCATTCATCAACGCAAACTGCCACGCACGCATACTACTCGCGCCGATATACCTCACCTTCCCGCTCTGCACGAGATCATGCAGCGCCTTCATCGTCTCCTCCACTGGGGTTTTCTCATCAAACCTGTGGATCTGCAAAAGATCGATGTAGGTTAGTTTGAGACGTTGGAGAGAGGCATCGACGGCGTTGAAGATCGCAGCGCGCGAGAGCCCGTCTTGGTTGACATAGTCACGTTGGTCGCGCAGTTGTGGGTTTACGACAGTGCGTAGGCCTGGTGTGTTTCCAACAATGCCGTAACATTTCGTGGCAATAATCAAGCGCTCGCGGGGAATCTTGTTCTACATCGAGCCGGTAAGAATTCTACACCCTTTAGGTATTACAGAAACAGATATGAGCTTTCGTACCTGCTCAATCCATTTCCCAATAATCCGCTCCGACTCCCCATTAGAGTATACATTCGCAGTATCAATGGTATTGATACCCAACTCCCAAGCACCGTCGAGGATCTTGAACGTCGGTTCCTCGCCTATCACCCAATCCTGCAAAAGTTTCCGCATTCAACATACCATCTAAGGACCAAAAACAATGAAAAGGCCTACAGCCCACTCAGGTGAACCGAAGCTCATCGCGCCGACCTACATACAGAGAAATGAGATATAAGTACACAGTCTAAAAGACATGAGTGATAAGGACGCACAATTGGAACGGAGACCCTCAATCCCGATTTGCCGAGTTGGCGGTATTCAACTTTCAAAGAGGATGCCATACTTTAGAATTTCCAAGTATACGAAAGGACTCGAGTTCCAGAGGAAGAACTGGGAAGATTGATTGACGTCTTATATATGCACGGCTTGAATGGTCCGGAATTACCCATAAGATCCTGGATTCTTGCTGACTGCATCCTTTGACCGACGTAATCATTCTTACGGCGCCCCGTCTTATCAAATGTCTTGAATAGGGTTTGTAGTCTCGAAATAAGTCTTCTATATAACGCTTGAGAAACGCACATCTAGCTGGAATAAAACGAAATACTAGAGAACGGTGGACACCTTGAGTTGTGGTCACTCAATTCACACATTGGATGGGCGTTGAAACGTTGAGATCTCGCGACATGTGCATACATCATGATATGCCATATGATCCATACCGGGACCCATGTGGTCATAGTATGAGCAGTTGAAACATTGAACAGCATTGAACCTTATCATTCGGAGATCTAGCATACTTAGATCGAGGTTTTGATGATCTTGGAGGAGTTTACTTCTAGAATTTCTACTGATGCGGTCCCAACTTGTGGAGACAAAGGCATCCATTTAGTAAATACGTGCTCTAAGTACTGTCCTTGTCCTGCTCGAATTTTTCTACCCCTCCACGAAATACACATACTTTGGGATTACTATGTGAGTGTTGTTTGTGATACAGTGACATTTTGATGGCGAAGTTCGCCATCAAAATGCCTCACTCAGCAGAAAATTCTTCCGGTAGGAAGTTCATCCGGTGTTGGTCTGCAATGGTCTGGCTGATATTTCAATAGACATCATCATCCGTGCAATTCGTTCCAAGACTGCTTCAGTGTTGACCTCAACATGCGGCACTGAACTTAAGCGGTAGGCAGTTTGCTATCGAGACCATCACTCCTAGCACTTACTCCTGAAGATGGGTTGCTCTACTGCCTCAAAATAAAACCTGATCTTCGGGCCGGTTTACTTCACGTTGATCAATATCTCATAACGTCAACTTGAAGATCAGGTTAGATATTGTGATCCGTGGCCCCCTTCATAAAATGCGAGAACAATGCTAGCACCCTTCAGACGACATCTATCATGTTCCAAGAAGCTGTGTCTTCGGTAACGGCATCCGAGTCTACCTCATCCTCCATGGTCGTGGGGACTCGGAACGAAAAGGTGGCGTCCTTAGGAAACAAAGCTCCTCTCTCGGGGCATGATGAGTCAGCTCTGCCTGAGGACAAGATCGGGAAGGCCCCAGAGAACGAAGAGGATGATTGGGAAAACGATTCTGAGAACGCACGAAATTGGTCAGTGTCGAAAAAATGGACCGCCGTCTCAATTGCAAGCCATCCTTTTCTTTATTCAGTTTTTCTGGTCTCACGAGACTTGTCAGGTATCATTGTACACCTTCATCTCTCCGCTGGCTACTTCGATGATGGCTCCTGGGCTTGAAGACGTCGCATCGAAATACGGAATCAGAAGTTCAACGATCACGGCGCTGACGCTGAGTATATACCTACTTTCTTTCGCTCTTGGTGTAAGTCCCTGTGTTGCGCTCTAACCTGCTGATCTAACTGCGACTTCTTCAGCCACTCGTCCTCGCGCCACTCTCAGAGATGTACGGACGAACTTGGGTATTGCACATTGGTAATCTATTTTTGTCGATCTTCTCGATAGGGTGCGCGTTTAGCCCGACGACTGGGTCATTGATTGGTTTCCGCTTCCTCGGTGCGATACTGCTTTGTTCATGTGCATTGTGGTGAGGTCTTCTTACACACCTCTTCCAGCTGGCTTTGCCGGCAGCGCACCCATTGCATGTGGTGGAGGAACGATTGGCGATCTGTTTTCAGATCGCGACCGGGCCTCTGCGATGGCTGTCTACAATCTGGGTCCTTTGATCGGTACGCCTTAGCTTCATTATTCCACAATCGTTATATGTTCTCATATATAATCGTTAATCAGGTCCTGCGGTTGGGCCGATTGCTGGTGGATTCATCTCACAATCCGTGGGCGTCAAATGGGTTTTCCTTGTTATTTCAAGTACGCAAAACGTTTCTTTATTGAAACCCACTTCCCGATACTTCGAAACTAGTCCTTTGTGGTGTGGCTTCCATCGTCGGTATCCCTTTCCTCAGAGAAACGTATGCTCCCATCATCCGCGTACGGAAAGCAAAACGTTCAGACGATCCTGAAGCACTCGCTCGTATCCAAAAGGTTGTAAACGCCCATGACAAAAACCTGCACTTCGTTTGGGATAACCTATCCCGACCTATTGTGATGCTTTTCTGCAGCTTCATCTGTTTCATCTTCAGTCTTTACATGGCTTTGTGTGTCTCATCCACATGTTGATGATTCAATGCTGACGTTTGCATATCGTTATAGCCTTTACGGTATGTGTACTTACCTATTGGGTATATCTAAAATTTCTTAGACAGAAGAAATTAGGAATCTATTATCTCATGTTCACAACTTTCGCTGGTCCGACCATAATATTTCCGTATATTCCTTTATCTATCTGACACGCGGGACAGAATTCTTCGGGAAGACATACGGATTTGGTCCGGGTATCGGAGGACTTGCCTACATTGGTCTCGGTGTTGGTTTCTTCCTTGCTTCCCTTTTCGGAGCCAGAACTGCTGACCAAGTCTACAAATATGTGAGTGGTTGCTGCTTAATTCACAGTAACTCGTCACTCAGTACCCTGACCTATCAATTAGCTGGCGGACAAAAATGGAGGCATGGGAAAACCAGAAATGCGTATACCTGCTCTGTTCTTTGGCTCATTCTTTGTCCCCATTGGCCTTTTGTACGTCACTTCATTTGGCAGAACCTTATGGATGTATTGATCTTCTTTAGCTGGTATGGATGGTCTGCGGAAGCAGGTATGCACTGGATCATGCCCATCATCGGCTCAGGGATTTTTGGCTTCGGTGAGTTCCCTTCAGCTTTGATGGCGAGGGTTACTTGCTCAATGTGGTTGACTGGGCTGTAGGCATGATGTCTTCATTGTCAGGACACACTTCTTGTTTCATAACAGCTGAACTCATGCCAGTATATAGCCTTCCCATTCAATTGTACCTCGTTGATTCCTTCAGGTTTGCTGCGAGCGCTACAGCAGCCGCTGCAGTAAGTAAGCGTGCCTTATACTCCAAGAACTGATAGATCAACACCACAGGTCTTCCGATCAATGCTTGGCTTTGTGTTCCCGTTATTTGGACAACAAATGTTCGATGCCCTGGGTCTCGGTGGTGGAAACTCTGTAAAGCTCCATCTTTTTGTCATGCAATATTCCCAATGCTTACAAAAACAACTATGTTTTGCAATCCTTAGTTGCTGGCTGGTCTTGCAATCATCCTTGGTATTCCTTTCCCTGTCTGGATCTACTACAAAGGCGAATCTATACGTCTGAATAGCAAAGTCCAGCTCTGATTGGGAGCCAAAATCATCTGATGCTGCCAGGACCCTGGAATATCCCATGAACGCTGTTCTCAAACCTAGGAGATTTGTCCCCAAATTATTGGTAATTTTGTCTGGCTTTTGAATGGCCTTTGTTACAAGTTTTGTTTGATGTCCACCTTTTGCAAAGCTGGAATGGTAAGGGTGCTTTCATTGGAAGCAAGTGGCATAGAGTGGTGTTAGTCCAGACATGTCAGTTTGGCCTCCATGCTTTGAGTTCAGAACTTATGGTACCGAGACTTGATTTGGCAAACAGACGGCAAAAATTGGTTAAAGTTAGGGGTAATAGACGCGGTGAGATTACACCACAAAAAACAGTGGAAGTAAGAGTTGCAAGTATGAGAACAATTGAAAGATGATATCAGTGTATAAGTGAGGCGCAAGTGCGTACTCGAAGTTGAACCATACGACCCGAGTTGTTATTGGATAAAGGTGCCTTTCTCTGATGGAGCACCTCAGAGAGCTTTAAGGATGATTGGAAGCTCGTTCACACCAGGATGATCCTGCCCACTAGCTCGTATCCAAGGCTGAAGGCTGGATGCAATCTTCAAGGACAAATCTCCTCCGGCATCTTCAATCAAGAAGTTTGAGACAAGAGAGCTAAGAATCAACTATTAAGACGTTGATTCAGCAAGAGGCCAAAAGGTGTATATCCTTAGACAAACCTTTGCATTGAAAATAGCTGAAAGATGTCTCGGTCAAATAATACTTCGGATCGACAAAGGGAGAAACCTCACCTAAGCGTGAGCCGACGCAGCTACGTGGACCATCACTAAACGCAAGGAGGTTACTCCAGCCGCTCAACAGCTTCTCTCGTGGAGGCAAAGCTTTGAGCCAACGCTCAGGTTGGAAGTCATCCGGATTATCCCATAGAGAGTCCTGCCTGTGAATAGAGATTATGGGAATGATCACGGTCTGTACCCTCACGGTTAGCAAGTACCAAGACTATTGAAGGAGTGTGACAAACCTGTCCTGCCTTTATGGACAGCTCACTCGCCATCCTGCCATTTGAGAGTGGAACTGCTTCTGACAAAGGCAATGTATCATCCTTCGTGGCAACACGCTCCATGTATGGTAAAGCCGGATATAATCTCAAACTGAAGGCTTTCAATGTCACAATTCAGAATTGCTTTAATAGAGTGTATCACTGACGTTTCTCTCAAGACAGCATCAAGGTACGGCAGGCGTTCATGTAGGTCTTGATAGGTAGGTTGGCTCCTCAAAGTAAGAAGTTCTTCACGAAGGCGTGCTTGCTTGTCAGGATGGCGAGACAGTTCCCAGGCTGCGAACCCGACAACCGTAGTAGTAGTCTCAAACCCAGATATTCTAAGTCCGCTCAACAGGAGATTCTATGTGCATTCAAGGATGACTCACATGAAGGTGGATATCTAGAGGACTCTGCTGTGAGTTTCCATCCATGTGTAGAATGCTGATAACTTACATGTTCGTACACCTCGGACATGGTGATGTGGTCTTCAGCAGCAGCGTTCACTGCAGTCATCATGAGACCAATAGAGAAACGGTGTTTTTTTTTTACTTACACAGCCTGCTGAGAAGGTCTTTCGAATACTTGTCACGGTGGCTGCTTTGTGAAAGAGCTCGGTTCCGATCTATGAGCTCTTTTGCAACCCCAGCCTTGAAGTCATGAAAACTTTTTGGATTGATAGGAATCTGATAGACAACTTACATGAACTGTTCTTTTCGCAAGCCCTTGACTTTGTATAGCTTCAATTGGCAAGCGATTCAATATCGGGAAGCGACGTAGAAGCATCAGAGTCTGAGGCCAAAATAGTTCATGTGCCTCTCCACGTAAGAATGGAAATGCTTACCAGAAAGGCAATGTATCGTGTGACCATAGGCACTGCAACTTTTCTGGCGTTCAGGATTTGTTGAGCGTCTTTGCTGTTACCTCCCTCAAAATCGTGTAAAAATGCCTACACTTATTCGTTAGTCAAGGGTCCAAGTCAGACTGAAGCATGGAATACGCCTTACAAAACGTCCCACCACATTCAAACTGAATATAGTTCAATACGGGAGTATACTGGGAATGAACGTATACGTACGTTGCTTTGCCAGTCCAATCAAGTACGTTAATACGAGTTCCATTTCCATCCCTTTGGACGAGATCTTTTAATTCAGCGATGACCTAAAGCGAGGCATTACTATCGAGAACTACATCAATGATCCGACTGACTTACCTGTCCTACAGAGTCCATTACATCACTTGACATGGCTTTGACGTTCTCAGCACTGTATCATTAAAGATTACTTGTGGTACTTAATGGTAAGGAGAGTACTCACGTTAGTGCAGGCATAGCAAGTCGCTTCATTCGTTTGTGCTCCATTTCACCTTCGACCCATCCGAGTCCTTTGCCGAGCAAACGTGCTACACGCGGCCGGACTGTAGAACTGTGATCTGGACAAGAGTGATCAGTAAGTACGTTCATTCGGACTACAAACACGCTCACGATAGTCGTAGACCTTTTTCTGCAAGAGGTATGTTATGGTGACAGGGTCGCTTAGCACCAGCTGAGACGAAGGATGAATAATGTCTTGGAGACACGATTAGGGGCGTTTACACTTACGATATCCGGCGCCTGTGCCATTTACGCGTCAGAGAGAGGTTTTGTTAGCAAAACAAAAAAAATCAACAAACTCCAAATGCGGCCTTGATACGAAACGCTAACCCCAACTGCCCGATCCATTTCCTGAAGGTCAGTCCAGGTGGATTGACAAACACTGCCTTCTCGTGCCCCCATAAGAGCTCTGCGCCAGGCTAAACAGAGCTGAGCATGCTAGTCATAAACAAGGAAGCATAAAACTGACAGGGAGCGGGAGATATTGGATTGAGGAGTGCATAGTCGGCAAAAATAAGTAAACAGCACAGGCAAGAGCTAACGTAGCCAAACATGCCACCGGACGGCATACGATGAAGTCGAGCGTAAGAAAAATGTGATTCATGTCGACGGTCATCAGAGGATAAGTAGTAGGTTCTGGTTGAGCGGCCACAGCACTTAAGAACCTCTCCGACTGTTTGCATTTGGAAATTCTTGGATCCGAATGGGTTATCTTCGGATTCATAATGATTCGCGAGCCCGAGAGGCATGGCTAATCAAGAGTGATACGGATAACAGGGTATTCTGATGAGAACATTAGAAACCTATCATACACAGCTTGAGGATTTAACCGGCTTCAACATTGGCGTCTAGGCCACAGTCCATCTCGACACAATGATATGACGTATTCCAAGCATGTACTCCCCGCGCGTCCTCTGCCCTGCTTTTCCACTGCCATAGTTTCGAATGCACTCTCTAGCTACTTAGTAGCGAAGACTTGATCCATTCCGTCTTTCTGCATATCTGTCAAATCACCTCTTATTGCTGCAGCCTGCTCAGAGTCCTGTAAATCTGTCATGATACCCAGGTGTTAAGGAAGCATGAGGCTTGAACAGCAGTTGTGTAACAGATGACTATGTTGGTTCCGAGTCAAGTTCGGAGTCAGGAAAGGAACGTTCAAATCGATTACTTAATACACGTTGTATCATCATCTTTCCAGAACTCTCATGTTTGTTCCTAATATCAAGTTCCACCTTTCCGTAGAATACAGACGGATTTACCGTCAATGACCGTACACGGCCATTTTTATACGGGTACTTCCCGTCCCGTTGACCGTACTTGTCCAATACATTTGGAGATATTCAGCCCTCTATGGCCACCAGCAAAATCCTGCACAGCATTGGCATGTAGGCCAATGGTATGATGTGCTCCAAGCATATACTTGACACGCATCCTTCTCAGATCTTCTCCCTCAAAGTTGGTTCATATGGCTAGAAAGCTTCCAACCAACTTTCAACGGCTGTGTATCATATTGCGATCCCGAAGAGGGAAGCAATTCATCGCCAAGCAACGTCGGAATGCAGTTTCGAATGCATCCTGTAGGGAGAACTTGAACCCGTAATCCACGGCTTCATATGGCACTATACGATCCGTAACCCCACCATGTCTGGCTTGTCTAGTTGCTCAGCACAGTACGGTAGCTATGTAAAAGGGGTTACGGTGTACGACCCTTGTGCGCCCATCCTTCTGATTATCGGTTAAGACCCCTTTCTCTGTTTTCTGATTATTACTCGGAGTCCTGTAAATTTGTCAGGCTACCCCCACTTGACCGTTACTTTCAAGAATAACACTTTGGGCCCTTCAGGTACTGTCAATTCCGACCACTTTGTTCTGATTTACGATAATAGAAATTTCAAAGCCGTAATCTTTTGCATGTGTCGCGCAAAACAGTTCAGGCTGAAATCTCGGAAGCGGAGCAATGGAGGCATATTAGTTGAACAGGTCTCCTTACTGAAACAGTGGACAAGTAGAAATGGTCTTTTCCCTCTCATATCAGCTTCGGAAGGGCGGAATCGTCGTACAAGTCTTGCACTCTGTCCTTCGACCCTTTCTGTCAATCCTTCAGACTCCATGCATTTGGCTTGCGGGCCACATGTACACATTAATTCTATTTACTTGGACCGATTACAAGACAATCTTTCTCCCTATCGTGAGTAGTTGGCTCGACCTTCAGAACCTAGCTTTGAAATTCTCCTTAGACTTCCTTTGCATGTGCAACCGCTCCTGTGCAATCTCTGTCAAATTTCATCCAGGGATGCATTTGGATATGGTTTCATCTAATCCTTTGTAATGTCTCCAATCAGGCTCGAGCTAAGGATGAGGATGCAAAGAATCGGCCATGGCGTCCGCTGCCTTCAGGTCGAGTTACAGCTCGACAGGCATTCGCTCTTCGTTGGGTGACGGTTTTATTCTGTATTTTCTGGTCAGCGGCCTATGATACAGACATGATCCTCGTGACCTTGGGGCTTGTAGCAACGACATTCCTGTACGACGATGCCGGACTCTCAAACCATCCTATTGGCAAGAACATTTGTAACGTCGGAGGCTATACTACATTTGAAGTTGGGGCAACAAGAATCATGGGTAAAGGATTACTACTCTGTCAGCACACTTGTAAATTCTTATAGTTCCACTCCTCAGGCAACCAAGGCAATTTAGACAAGATTTCTATCCAGGCCATTATCCTCAGCGCGTCACTGATATTCACCACTATTCAAGCGCAAGACTTTCCGGATGTAGAAGGCGACGCCATGGTTAATCGCATCACTTTTCCAATATACGCGCCAGAATTCTCAAGGTTATTTACCCTGGTGGTCATATCGTGGTGGTCATTGCTTTTGCATTGGTTCTGGGATGTCAAATGGTTCATAGGGCTACCCTATATATTACTGGGCATCTATGTCGGTTCACGGTACTACTTTCGTCGGACTCAAACTGCGGACAGTCGCAGTTATATCATATTTAACGTAAGCATCTCGGAGTCTGCTACCGGTTCCCTTGATTTATTGATAAATTCCTTAAGATATGGTTGATGATTTCGCATCTTCTGTCATTCCAAGCTCGAATCGACAGCGCACACCATGAGCCAACTTGACTTATGTGGCCCAAAGGACAGATATCACGTTCCAGTCCAACTACGTGTTCTAGAATATGAGAACATGTTATAGTCTTGACCTTAAATAAATTTGGTATTGCTACTACTTGAATACTTCCGGCAATAACATTCGAACTGCGTTTTCCCGTGGAATAAACTTGCATTTGAAAGGCTTCGGGAACCTGGATGAATGCAGTTATTGAGACCCTGTGCTAGGATATGGATCAATTCCATCCACGTACATTGCAAAAGAAGCGGTAAATTCAAGATGTAGCGGGTCGTTGGGAGTAGGCGGGACGATCTCATAGACCGCCAGCATGCGTGCCACCATCAAAAACAGATAGAAGTCCGCGAGATGGGCACCAGGGCAGCGCCTAGAACGGTGATTAGTGGGAACATTGCTGAAAGATGGAGGGAAAGCGTACCTCCTTCCAAACCCGTAAACAAGATCTCGAGGATCAGGCGCACTCTTTCCATTGGGATCGTAACCAAATCTTTCAGGTATGAATTTATCTGGCTCATCATAATTGTTTTGATCATGTAGGATTGCCCTATCAGCACCGTGTATCAGCCACTCGCAAGTAACGTGCCACCAGCTTACCAGATATTGCCCATGACCCACGAATTCTGTGGTATACGAAGTCCTTCGTATATATCTTCCTTGTCGTTGCTTCGACTAACCATGGGAACGGCGGGATAACAACGATGGACTTCTTTGATGATACACTCGATGTAAGGAAGGTCGTTTCGATGGTGGAGGCAAGGTAACTCTTCTGAGCCAACGACGTTGAGTATCTCTTGATACGCACGCTTCTGGACTCTAGGGTGGTTTACAATGGTTCCAAGGAAAGACAAGAAAACACTCGTCATCTATGTGGGTGTTAGATAAGATTTGTATCATGACAACTAACCTTACAGTATCTGTCCCCGCTTCAAACTGGTGAGAAGAGGGACTCAAAGAGCACTGGCAGGAAAGGATGTCTTACCACTCAGGAGACTTCCTGCCGCAAACATGATGATGTCCTCCTCTTCAGGACTATGCTTGTCTCCAAGATCTTCGAGGGAATTATGTACAAACGATACATGCTTTCGGCCGTTTCTCTAGATGAAAGTAGCAGTTAAGAAGAACTCAGAGAGTGGAGTCAAGATGAAATATATACCAATTCAGCTTTCGCCACATAAAACGGAGTTCGAGTCAGCTTTAAGAATAGCTCCTTTCCTTCATGTGCCCACACTTGAAAGCCAGCACCCGGCAACCATCTCGGGATCCACATCACTTAAAGAAGATGATAAAACGGAGATGAGATAAAGGGAAGAACGAACACACAAGCTGGAAACATGTTGACCATCCATCTTGCTGGCTGAAGTGCCTCTCCAGTGTGTTGTGCAACCAACTGAGCAAGTCTCAAATGATCGGAATCTGGCCGGTGACCATAGGTGAGAGTGACAATGAGCTCTTGAATGTTTCTAGTTCACAAGCTTGCAGTCAAACGAAAAGAAGTGAATCCGTGTAACTTACTCTTCTACGACATCACGGAATTCCTCTGGTTTTGAAAGGAGAGATTGGCAGAGCTCTCTAGATTGTTCATGAAGAAGGTCGTCCCAACATTCAAGGATTGCAGTTGGATTTAGTGACTTATGCAACGCTTTCCGGAAGTCCTTTAAACGCTTCCCATAATATGTGAAGCCGACATTACTGAATGAGTTTACATTAAGCGAGGCGAACGGTCGAAACAATGAGCAATGTACTTTTGACGTCCGAGTAGTTCTGCCATTGGCCATCGCGGGCGAGATGCATATGCTTTTCGCTTATCGAGAAGGTCGAATATTGTTTTCTTCGTGTTGACTACTACTATCGAAGTGCTGAAGTTTGAAACCGAGATGAGAGGTCCTTGCGAAAGTGTCAGATATGCGATGAGAATGATATCTCTCTCCGTACAGACCAAGAATACGCGAACGTTCTGCATAGATTTCCCAACGATGTCCTGTCAATCCTGCCAGAGATCCAACGTCTGATCAAGACGTCATAAGGATAAAACATCGGAGGTGAACGGGTTGCACATACATGGAGGTGGCATGATTCTGCTGGACTTCTGCCAGTATAACAACAATCCAACAAGTACAGCAAGAACAAGGAGGGAAAAAAGCATTATGGACATGAAGGTCGGAGTTATGGAATTCACTTTAAGTATTCAAAAAATACGGATCTTCTTATATAATT
The DNA here is from genome assembly GCA_017657315.1 of Termitomyces sp. K1Ag. Classification (NCBI taxonomy): domain Eukaryota; kingdom Fungi; phylum Basidiomycota; class Agaricomycetes; order Agaricales; family Lyophyllaceae; genus Termitomyces; species Termitomyces sp. K1Ag. The sequence goes on along the minus strand of JAGGAR010000075.1, from coordinate 17,746 downwards.
GCATCAGAAATTGCGACTTTACCAACCATTTATGGCCATAATGAAGGTTGGGATTAGAGAGTATTCGCAATGGGATTTCGGAAGATTGACAGTTCCATGGGCCATGGCATGATGCCATGTGGAGTCAGTATGTGCAATGCCCTAATTCCTTGGAGTGGAATTCAATGTCCGGAGAAATCAGAAAAATTTGGATGATTAGCGATCGCCGATGATGATGTACAATCTTTTTCCAGAACCACAGCGGACAAAGTGCATAAAGCATTCAGTATACCTTCTAGAAGGGAAGTAGTTATGTAACACCGAGAACCTCATCAAATGGTTCCTGATTCCAACTGCATATGCTATTATAGCTTTCATTGAATACTCTCTACTGGTTATGGAAATCCCTTATGTCAGAAATTCTTTACTGAATCAACCGCTGTTAAGTAGGGATTATCACATCGCTTGATTGATGGCTTTCATTTGCCGTCAGGTAAACCATGATATTCCTCATGGTGTCCATAATATGTATTTATCCTAAAATAAACATATGCAAAGGAGACTACAGATGGCAATTGATCAAACAGTGCAAAGGGCTGCCCGTTGTCGCACCAGCTCGGCCGTTGTTTCAGAACGAGGTACAATCCGACAATTGAACGGCTGGGGATAACTGTCATCGTTCTCAAGTCAATGAAACTGGTTAATCAGTATATCGAGTCCCCCACCTTACGAGATCTAGGCCAAAACATGGTTCCAATTTGCCTTCATCAGGCGGAAGTATGTCAAAAGCGGCGATAATCGTAGATATGAGAGCAAAGAGTGAATTTTCCGCAAGCGCCTTCCCAGGACAAATCCTGGGAATAGTGAAAGTATTGTAGCAAATGTCTCAGAATGAACAAAAATTATGAAGTACCTTCGTCCAAAACCAAATGCCCAGCATGCGGGATCAATCGTAGTGGATTTAGAACCCAAAAAACGTTCTGGTATGAAAGCCCCCGCGTCGTAATCGTCATTGGGTTCAAACGCGATAGCCCTTTAAGAAATTTTGACACGACTTAACATTCACATGGCTATAGGGTCTTACCAGACGTTCGGAAGGATAATGGTACCCTTTGGGATAAAATATCCTTGGTAGAAATCGTCTTCAGCGCTAGCACGGGCAATGCCTATCATCAAAGCATTAGCTAGTGCCAGTATGTAGGCTTAATCCCACAAACTCAGCGGTAGTGAAGGATGCCATCGCATAGTTTCTTTGATCACCGCGTTAACGTAAGGCAGGTCATTGCGATCAGCGATGACTGGGAGGCGGCTGTTGCCTATCACTCGATCTATCTCAGCCTGTGCAATACACTGCTTCTTTGGGTTGAGAGCCATGGCCATCACAAAAGTTAGTACTGTTGCGTAAGTCTGAAAGAGTATTCAGGACACTCCTGTAAGGAAGGAGAAGTACTCTCACAGTTTCCCCGCCGGCTGAGGTAGGAGTGACATGTCAGTGATCGCAGTGATTATTTTCATGTCAAGAACAATATAGATTCACCTCCAAACATGCTGCCAGCTGTCCACTTGACGCGGTACTCATGTCCAGTGCGATTGTCAACTGGGGTTTCCATCAGCAAGTCACGGGTCAAAGACGGCAAGGCTGTCCCTTCTGTCTAGTGAAAATTCAGTTCAGGAAGGCAGAAGCAAGTAATGTTTGACGTGCCATGGATTGTTTCACGTGCTCAAAAGGGGCATTAACTAAAGTATCGATCATCATCTTCCCGTACGCAGCTTCCTGCTGGAAGGGAACCCATGATGGACAATATTTCACTTGAAAGGCGTGAACATTAATGATAGAAGAAAAGACTACGGGAACTTACAAATTGGCAATAGATCACAAAGGTATGCCCCAGGAACAGTCGCCTTTCCAATAATATCCAAGGTTTCTTCGGCTTGTATGATATACTGTTCAGACGTTCAAGTCACCAGAACAGAGACAAGACAGGTAACCGACAGACTTTACGATCAGCAATGTCAGCGGAGAAACCATAGGTTACAGCAAAGACAATCCGCCCAGCCGCCCTAGAAAGTCAATCTTCAATCCGAATCCGAAACTGGAAGGCCGTCGATCAGACTCACAATCGGACATGAGAGAAGAAATTATCTGGATCATTTAACAGAGCTAGATTGAGCAGGGCTGAAAGGTCTTCTTGTGTGGCATGGTACTTCTTTGTAGCAGATGAGCTGAGGGCGGCATGGGACATTTTCCTCAGCTCTCTCCATTCCTTTCCATAAGGAAGCAGTGGTATGCTCTGCGAAAGAAGGGCAATGAACAACAACACAATGCAAAAAGCGAGTAATCCAAAACCTGGCCCAAACCCATGAGTTCCGAGACTACCATAAACAAAGGGCGATTCGAGTACATTGTTGCACGCTTGTCAAGAAGGTCTTCAATAGCTTCTAGAGTGTTCAAGACGAGTATTTTGTTTCCAAGACCATGAAAGAAGACAAGATCCCCTAGTCCTGAATTAGCAAGGTTCCTTTCGAAGGTACGATTCAGAGTTATACCACACTTCTCCTTAAACTTGGTGAAATCAACCCAACCGCCACGAGTCTTGAAGTGAAGAATATTCCCAATCAGTGGCCTTGCCGGTGGACCAGGGGGGAAAACTTTGGATGGCACTCGCCACAGGCGTCTAAAGAACGCATAGGCAGAAACGAGCACAGGAAGGAGGCATAGCGCCGGAATATAGTAATGAAAGACGTCCATGAACAACGTATTACTAACTAGCTCTCTACTTTAAGTTATCGAGATAGACAGCGTCACATGCAAGACAGAAGCTTGAACTAACAAGGAAGAAACACCATACGCAGCTGTGTATGAGACGGAAGAAACCATCAGAAGGACTGTAGGAACTTATCCGTTCGACAATCGGCAATGTCGCTCCATTTTTCATGAAGTCAAAGAATTCACACGATCCCAAATGATCCAGATCATGCCAGTACTAGTACTCAACCGTGTTCCTTGCGGCGCCTCCTTACGGCAGGGGGTGAACTCTGTTCCATTGCCTGGCTATCCATGCTATGTCGAATCAAGCTCGTGGTTCGAAATCCGCTACTTACATGGCCAAGACGTGGCGGGAATCTTATAACTACAAACTACAGCAAGATCCATTACTGAGGTGAGGAGACTAGACTACTAGCGAGTCTAGGATTGCATCAACGAGAGTAATGAATGCAATGGTGCCTGTTCTAGATCGTGACAAATGTACCTCGGTCCTTCCAAATCATCTGCCGTGATATTGGCTCGTGGTCGGCTCCTGCATCTCTGGACTATCGTTTTGGCTCGGGACGAGGACCGTCTCACACCGGATACAAGTGGACACAAGCCAATGCGAACCCGTACTGACGTCAAACCCTTCTATGTGGACATTTCTGGTCACCTCGGGTATATTACGGAACATGTCAACAAATTCCCGGAGACGTCCGTTGACCTAGATGCTTTCAACAGAACGTGAAAATTAACAACTCCTTCCTATGTATCTGTTCTGATTTTTTCTGAGGCACCGGGACAAGCTTAAGCGGTATCATTCGAGCAGATTCATTTTGATCCAGCACATGTTCTGGTTGATTCGAGACTTCAGATCATAGCGACAAACACGGTTGAACTCAGGCCGAGCACATGCCTTCTGTGTGTATACCATCATCAAGAATACCGGCGCACGAATATATAAAGATCTTTCTGAGCTCGTCTACGGGCATTTGTCCTGGATCCTGTAGTATTCTTCCATGAGGCGAACAATGTGCAAGCTACTTAGGTCAACTCCTCTCCTTCTCTGCTGCAGTAGTATCATTGTGGCATCAAAGCAGTGCACCAACGACTTAAATTCTGCGATATCTTTGAATGCTCAAGAGTTTGCCTCTCTTGATTTTGATTACCTCGTAGTTGGTGCGTTATGTCCTGTCCATCTTGCACTTGTTAGTCTCACAACATGTTATCATCGTTAGGTGGAGGCACAGCAGGGCTGACTCTCGCGTCAAGGTATGACTCGGATATTTGTGGGGCCACAGGCTCAAACGATCGCTTCCTATCTAGGTTATCTGAGGATGCCAAAAATTTAGTCGGTATAATTGAAGCTGGTGAACTTCATGTCGACGACACATTGGTGGATGTTCCAGGTAAACTTGTTCCTCACACCTGTCACAGGAGCTTATTTTGGTTTCAGCATACGTTGGTCGCGCTGCCGGGAATCCCGCTTATGATTGGAATTTGGTGACCGTTCCCCAAGAAAGCATTGGCGGGCGTATCATGCAAGCTACAAGGCGTGTTATAATCACTGGAAATATGTACTTATTCACTTGTAACTGATAACATCTGTTTCAGGGGGAAAATCTTAGGAGGTTCAAGTGCTTTGAACTTCTTAGCGTGGACTCGTGCTCCAAAGGATGAGTACGATTCCTGGAATTCCTTCGCTCCTCGCTCCAGTTGGGGTTGGCAGGAATTGCTACCCTTCTTCAAGAAATCTGCGTCAGTATTTGTGCCCCAAATGAATCCTTTCGCTGGCAGTGAGGACTCTGCTGAGGGTTTTGACCCTGACTATGTGGGTTTCAATGGCCCCATTCATGTTTGTCGATCCTGTCTCTTGAATTTGCACCTCTCAAGCAATCCTCATCTATGTTCAACAGACGTCGTTCAATGACTTTTACCCCGATCCTGTTCCGGTCTATTTCAACACGTTGACTTCAATGGGAGTCCCAATCAATGCTGACCCTGTAGGTTCTCGTTCTTGACCTTTGGACAGCTCAGCTCACCTCTCTCAGGAAAGCGGGAATACAACGGGATTGAGCAACTGTCGATCGTCCATTGATCGCACGGCGGGAAGCCGCTCATATGCCGTCACAGGATACCACTGTCTCGCGGCCCCTCGAAAGAACTATCATGTACTAGTGAATGCTCAAGTAAGTAAAGTTTATGATGAGATGACATTCCGATTTGTAAATGAGTTTCAGGCAACGAGGATTGTCTTCGATTCTACCAGTGGGGGTACCAGTGGGGATGTCAAGGCAATTGGTGTCGAATTTTATTCTTCTTCTGGCTCTCTCACTGCAAAAGTGACAAAGGAAGTAATCTTATCAGCGGGCGTGTATCAAACACCTCACCTGTTGGAACTCTCTGGTATGGTTTTGTGTGAATTCAAGTGCATTTTCATCTCATGTATTCCAGGAATCGGTAATCAGACGTTGATTGAATCATTAGGTATTCGGAGCATGGTTGATCTTCCCTCTGTTGGCGAAAACCTCCAAGTATGTGTATTCTTTCATTGACTCTCTGGTCTTGTTGATTGATCCTGCTCAAAGGACCATTACAGCGTCCTAGGACAATACCAACTCAAACCCGGTTTCCTTACCTTTGGTATCTTCTTCTGCTCCATGTGTGGAACGTGACTGAAGAATCCTCAGACGAGTTGTCAAAGAACATGACTTTTGCCACTGAACAGGCTGTCTTGTAGTATGTGATATGTTTCACGACCTACCTTAGTAATCGACCATCTGAACGTTGCTTATTAGTAATGAAACACGATCTGGCATGCTGGCAGCATCAAACTCTATAGTCGCTTTTCTTCCGACACAGAGCTATGCTAATGAAAGCGAAATCCAGGCTCTGTTATCAGTATTTGATGCCTCCATACTCACCCCGAGTTCAGCGCTTCAATCTGCGCAGTATGCGCTTCAACGTAATTGGCTCCAAAGTGGCTCCGTTCCAGCTACGGAATTGCTTTTGTTCAGTGGAAGCCTCGGGAGTACTCCAGAAGATGAGAGGTTCATCACTCTAGCGGCTGCTGGACTTGTAAGCGTTCTTTATGCACTGTTAGACCACTTCTGACGAATCTCAAGCATCATCTCTCCCGTGGTTCTGTTGTACGTGCCTTCTACATTGACACAATGGCTCTGAGCATCAGCTTTTTCGACAGCATATGAATAGTAGTGACCCACTTTCATCTCCTCAAATTGATCCGAAGTGGCTGTCTAATGACTATGGTAAGTGCCAGCCAATCTGATCTCTCCTACCACTCTAAACTTGGATGGATCCCAAGATGTACAGTTCATGCTCAAAGCAATGAAGCTTGTTCTTCAAATTGGGAACACTTCTCCACTTGCGGACATCATTCAGGCAAGATCACTCCCTGCAACGGATGCCAACACTGATGCAGAACTCATTGAGTATGTTGAAACTTTTCCTTTATGTGTCATCCACACTAACCTTGGTTTATCTGAAGGTACATCAAGTCAACAGGTGGCGTAAGTCATCCTTATAATCATTTGTTGAACATCCTTCTAATAATTGTCAACAGAGCTCACAACATCCCATGGGTCAGTAACTTTGCACTCAATCAGTCTAAAGATGTTTCAGTTGATTATCAAATATTAGGCACTGCTGCAATGGCGCCAAGAGAAATGGGAGGTGAGTTAATCACAATCCATGAATCACCGAGATAGTCATGAACTTGTGATCTAGGTGTGGTGGATAGCAGCTTGAAGGTCTATGGAACATCCAATCTTCGAATTTGTGATGCAAGTATCTTCCCAACTAGCTTGGGAACTCACCCGCAGGCCACAGTGTATGCAATTGCGGAGAAGGTGAGGCTTATTCAAGAATCCAGTAACTTTCTTCTGACAGGTATCCTATAGTTGGCAGACCAACTCAATAATAGGGAAATTAGCACACCTCAAGTGCACTCCTCTGGATTTCTAAACAAGTAGATGTTTCTTTGTGCTCATTTCAATCAATGTTAGAGTATGACTTTGTTTTCTCCTTCCAATCAATACATCACATAGCATCATGGTCACCCCATATTCACACAATGATTACATTGTAGAAGCCATAAATGGATAAATGTGCGATCGTGTTCTCAGGTCAAAATGTGGTTTGCTTTGTTAGTGACCAGATTCTTGAGTGTACTTCTAGGGATCACTTGAGATCATGTTCAGATTTGCCCTAGGGATTTCATAAAATGCATATCATAAAGAAAAGAATCGACAGTCTGATGTGTGACTTAGGTGGTAAAGTTCTTCAGCTCGCTCGGTGCACAGACGTTGTAGTTTGAAATACTATTTTCATGTGTACAAAATATTTGTTACAATCCACAGTCCTAGATTGCTAATTTATAATCAACAGGCATAGATCGAAAGATAGTTGGCCGATGAATATCCTCCTACAAGCTGGCTTTGCACTAATAGTCAGAAACATTCACAACCCTGGGGAATGAAAATGATTAGCCTCGACATGCAGAAGGTTACAAGGTAACAATCATAGACAGCACGTACAATTTTCCTGTATTACCACCGTTGAACAACAATGGTAGAGATTTCGGTGCTTGCTCAATACCACCTTCAACAATGTGGAATTTGCGTTTGATAGAACCGTCGACAAGGCCGGCAGAGAGTTCCTTGATGGCTTCCGGATAACGCGCGGCATAATCGATACTAGCACCCTAGTCCGTCAGCTCGAGATATGTGGAGTGCAATTGTGACATACACTATGAAGCCTTGAATTTTGGCACGCTGTGATATCAGGCTGAGGTAATTTTGAAGTCCATGAGGTTTCGTTGCGTCTGAAGCGATGGTTAGAGTCCAAGAGTACATTGAGAGGGGTAATACAGACTATATTGTGAGATAGCACCTGTGATGCAGATTGGATGAGAGCAATGATGGATCAAAGGATGTCCAGATACAAACCACAAAGCGTTATTCTTGCGTTTTTAGCGAGTCGAGTGAGGACCATGTCCAGGATATCACCTCGAAATGCAAAGTTAATCGAGCAATATTTTAAAAGACAAGAACAAGGACACCTCCAACGTTGTCGAAGAATATGTCAATATATCCAATCTTCTTGAAATCCTCTCTGAAAGTTTCGCTTTTGTAGTTCAAAGCTCCATCAATGTCAAGTTCCTTCACCAACCAATCGCACTTGTCGCGCGAGCCAGTAAGTCCATAAACCTTGGCCCCAGCACGCTTACCCAGTTGGCACGCGATTGCTCCTACGGAGCCTGCAGCTCCAGAAACAACCATAATGTCACCTTCCTTGACTTGTGCGACGTCTTTCACGCCCTGCGACTGGATCAAAAGAATGACCACGAGATTGAACCAGGACACTCACAAAATAAGCTGTCATGCCTTGATAACCAGAAGGTCAGAAGGTTCTCATGCTAGTAAAAGTATCGTATAGTACCAGGTAATCCCAAGGTGCTCAAAAAGTCCAGAGCATGGATGCCTTCTGGGATACTGCATAAAGTGTTAGTTCATGGAAATCAACACGATTTATTTTTCGCGTACGTGAGTTTGGTCACCATGTTCTCCTTCATAATAGCATATTCAGTCATCCCTGAAGAAAACAACCTCTCAATTATATGAATAAGAACGAAACAAGATACGTACCACATGTCCCACTAACTGTGTCACCGACAGAAAGAGATGTTCCTGGCCCTGCCTCAACAATAACACCTAAGCCCTGAGCACGCATTACCTGTACTAACTGTCAGGATAAGAGTTGTCGGGTCAGATTCTGGAAGTCGTACCTCCCCAATCTTCACAGGTGGCAAACTTGAATAGCCTCGTGCATCCCTAACCCAAACACGCATCGCAGGATCCAAGGATAACCACGTACACCGCACCAACACTTCACCTTGACTAGGCTTTAAGCTGAGGGGTAGAACCTCAGTGCGAAACGAGTTAGACTCAAAGTCTCCCGCTGGGCGCTCATTAAGAACAATTTGCTTAAAGGTTTGCGGGTCAGACATCGTTCAGAAAGGGAAGAGTGGAGCAATGATGTGGGCAACGCGGATATCTTATATGTAGTAGCAACGTTATGCATGCATCAGCGGCATAGAATTCCTCCGCGGTCATGAGGTCAACGTGATCCTAGTCCATACAGTACATTTTGAATAATATTATAATAGTAACAATTCGGCAGCCCCTTCGACCTGTGACTCTCCTCCGCCGAAATATTGGTTTCAGCACCGAGATTTTAGCCGTATGACAGAAGCGACGTTGACAGATAGGCTCGTTACCAGCCTAGTTGACAGATCTTGTAAACGTTGATACACGTGCGGCTTCCCCCGGAATTCTTGTCACACCCTACATACATCCTTATTGTAACATCAGCATGCATTCTATTTGCAAGTGTTTCATAGATGCCGATAACTAGGTTTGATAGAATTCAGCATGCACGGAACACAATACATCAAGTCAAGTAAGCAGAAGGTATGTAATACACAGGCAGACGTTATGGGTGCGAACTTCTGGCAAGTTCTGCCAGCCTATCAGTATCTTCCGAAGTTACCAACGATACGGCTACGGCGGCCAGCCGCAGGTCGTGTACGTAAAAGAGAAGATAAGGAGAAGTATGGTTAGCATGGGCATGGAGGAGCTGGGGCGATGGCAGCAGGTATTGGGGGCGGGTTGCTCGGGGGTTTGTTACTTGGAGAGGCACTGGATGGGTTTGGAGAGCCAGATGTTATTGTTAATGGGATAAAAGTGAGTGATTTTGAGCCTTGAGGTTTTCGATTTTTTGGTAAGGGCTGATGGGTGTGCGGATGATGTTGATTTTGATGATTTCTATTGGACATGGGGTTGAGGAAGGCTGCTCATGAGCTGCATGCACAGAACCCGATACATCAAATTTTATCAAACAAGCAGAAGGTATATAGTACAGCCTTGTTATGAGTGCAGCAATCTGGCAAGTTCTACCAGCATCACATCTTCTGAAAAGTTGTCAAGCATTAGGTTCTCTAGCTGGTGGAAAGATGATAAGTAAGTACTGTAGTCTACTCAGGCTGGCAACGCTCATCATCCGTTGCTGATTGCTGATGATCATCATGATCAGCTGTCGACCGTATCCTCAGTTCCACCCTGGGTGTGCGCGTGATTGGTGTCAGGAGACTCGGGATCCACATATAAAGCATTCTGACGAGGGACAAAAGACAAATTATTGGAAATGAACAACCAAACCAACGCCACGACCTGCCCATTGCCAGCGGACAATCCTTACATCCTCAACATCCAGTGGTTCTATGGCTATAGTCTCATCGGATCCTTCTTTTCGAGCGCCGTATGGGGTGTATCGTGTCTTCAACTGTGCGTTATTTACTGTTAGTAACACTTTATCTAACCATCATTAGGTTCATATACTACTTGAACTTGTGCGTCAGGAAACGTCGAGATTAGGTTTTACTGACTATGATTGGACTACGACGCAGCTCGGAACGTGATTCAGCATTCTTGAAGACGCTGGTATGCCGCTTATTTCTCGTACTAGCAGTCTTGTTCATTCCATACTCGCCGCAATAAACTAGCTTGCCTCCCTTTGGTACCTCCAAGATCTACCACTGACCTTATCATACTGAGGATTTTTAGGGTCCTTGATACTGCTAATGAGATTCTGATTCTGAAATCGAGTGAGTGGTGGCGAAGCTGAGTTGCGATGTGTCGCTGAATGGGGTCAAAGACTGGCCAATGTTGATTCTGGAATATGGCAGGGTCGAAAACCTTGCCAAAATCCAGTTGTAAGTTTTCCACTTCTAATACTTATAGATGGTGACGACTTCCAGGGCAATGCTCCACCACATATGGATTGAGGCAAGTCAATCGTTACCAAGGAAATTTCCCAATCTGACTGGAGTCGTGAATCCAGTTCATCGTGTCTTTGGTTGTTCAGCTCTACTTCATTCACCGTATCTACAAATGTGGGTACTGATGAATCCGTTCTGAATACTCAGATATTTATGGTCATTTATCAGTCTCTGTTAACATGCTCCGGGGAATGAAGTCGAATTTGATTTTTGGGGTCACAGTCTTGCTAGTATGACATGCTTTTTCATCCAAGGGCGCCAAGTTGACCTCATCCACGAGATAATCCTTTCTATAGCACAGCTAGGTCAGTCGTGCTTCCCCAAACGTCGTCAATGTATTCTCATCACGACTTTATGATCACGCAGTGCTGGCAATTGGTTTGTCTTATCTTTGCCTATTTCTAGTCTTTTGCCTGACTCTTCAAAAAATCTTAGTCTATGTAGCATATAGGTAATTCACTAACAGCTACCGCTTCGATCTATGCCCTTATTCTCGTTTCAGCTATGGAAAACCGATATCTATTATTGGAAGCAAGCGTGAGATTGTGTGGATTATCACCAAACGCTGTATACCTGTGTTACTGACTGCAGACCTCTTCCAGGGCATCAATCTCGCAATTCGGGCACTTTCTGTGTTTGTGGACGTTTGTATAGCAATTGCTATGGTGTACCTCCTTCGAGGAAAGGGACATTTCTCTAGGTATTCAAGTCGGCTCTCCTTCCATCAGTTTTTCTACAATTGAACTATTTCTTGTGCAGATCTAGACGTATGATCTCGCGTTTGATGATTGTCATCGTCAGCAGCGGGTCGCTGACAGCAGTTCTCTCTGTTATCATCCTCGTATTGGTAGGTTCTTTTTTTGTGACGAAAGTTTTCTCGCTTGACTGTCGGCCATGCATATGCAGATCGTTGTATATCCAAATGCCCTCCACTTCGCTATCTTTGATTATCCATTCAGTTCGATCTACTTCAGCACCTTATTAGCGAACTTGAACTCTCGCAAATTTGTGAGAGGACCAGAAGATGTCAACATTGTGTCTGAGAACCTAGGGAACTCCAACAATACAGTTGTTCTCCGACCGATAGGTAACAGTCAGCCGAAAAGTACCCAAGCTGTTAGTTGTATTCCTTTCATTGAGACTCAAAGTCTGACTTCTGTTGCATCACAGTCCTCACAAATATATGTCAAGGTGGAAAGTAGCCGTGCGACTTCCTATGACGACCAGGATGGGATAGTGTTCGCTCATTCGAAGGTGTGTACAGCGTTTTCACTGGCAATTCATCTTGATTTATGAAAACTTTGTCATGGTTTTTCCAGAGTGAAAGCATGCTGTAGGACTTGATTAGTTCGAGTCACTCGCCGCAGAACTTGTTGGGTCATCACTGCTGTCTACGATCTGGCAATTATATGGGATGATGTGGGGCTCATTGTGGGCTCATGGTATCTCTGTCAATGATTCAATTTTTCAAGTGGATGCAGGAGAAGTGTTACGGACATGTAGCCTGACAAGACCAAGTAGCTTAGTGGTCTTCTACCTGATGTGTATATATTTTTTCATCATAGAGAATATGGTTTGACTTGCTGTTTCGATTCCGAGATTCCTGTTCAAGGGGTACGGGAAAAATAAGGGGGTGATGTTTGATTTCATGGCATGAATCTGGAGACAACGTGCAGAATGGAGATTGAGGGCAGGGAGACTCTTGGGAATCACTCTACGAAGTCTCGAGTTCGGAGGATTCGGGCATCCTCCCAACACCCACCAGCCGTTCGCAGTTCCCCACAACTTAGCAAGCATTTTTCTTCTCAAGCCCTTATGCGCAAGTAGGTTCCCTTCTCTCCTTGCTTCTCTCAATACTTCTAGCTGGTTTCCCCGCTTCATAAATGCGCCACCCCCTTTGAGTCGAAGCCTTGACAACTTAGTGTCACCGCGACGTGAGCATGGTTAAGACAATCCAACGTGTTCTCCTAGGAATGCTCTGCACGGTAGCCGGGCTTTTGAAGTTTTTTCCTGATTTAACCTACGTCACAAGGAACAACACGTTCTGGGTTCTCCCGTAGTACCGGTTCCATGGATGGGGATGTATCTTTGGTGAGTCACAAACTATTCAAGATTATCTAACTTTGCCTTCTTGCGGCACATGTACAGGCAGAGGAGTATGTGGATTTTCCAGAAGCGGGGGAGATAGATGAAGGAGAAGATAATAGTATACGTCGAGCGGTGCCGCCGGCTGCCTCATATGTTTTGACTCAAAGTCTCAAGAGACCTTTGATCATCTTGACAATTGCAAGTTTATTCATGTCTTCATTTGGCTAGTCTCGCTCATCAACAGTCACAGTCAGGACTCAGTGCTGCGTACATATGGGATCGGTTGCACGACGAGAGAAAGAGTGACCTAGCAACACGCAACACATTCAACTGTGCACCCCTTTTCTCCTGAACGAGACTAAACATACATTTACCGACAATTCCGGCCCTAGATACTCTTCTCTGCAATGCTCAATTTTCCTCTTCCGGAAAAGACGTGAATTCGCCCCCACCCCTGGTTTGAGTACTTTTACAATTTAATGGATCTAATTTCTGAGTTTCGAGACTCTGAAGATCTGTCGGGGCCGCTAATACTTGGCTAATACACCAAACACGTTTTTCCCTGGGTAGCGCAGCGGCATTCCTTGATGTCTTGGACATTTCTTACTATGATGTACTGATGGGTGTGGGGCAGGAGTCTCAAGACTATTTGATCGTCTGATTCTAGATTTGCGAAAAAGAAGTATCAACTTCGGCCGCACGTCGCGAGTAAATTTAGACGCCGATGCTAGCACTGACGACACATTTATAGGCCAGAACATCTGGACGCCAGGACTGCACACGCACAAACGTTACGACGGATCCCCTCGATGACGCAGTCCCCATCAGCTACCCATCTCAATCTCTGGATGGAATCTAGCGGGGAGTTCCTTATACTTTTGCATTTGCTCCTTTTTTTACCGCTTATCCCGTACAATGTTTCCTCTGCACTTCCGAGCAGACTCAATTGATCTACCCCATAGGAACTGTTTGAACTACGCTCCTTTACCCTGCAATTCGCCCGGCCCTGCCATGCTATGTCCTTACAAAAATGATCCTCGCACATTACTTGAAGTTCCCACCTTTCATGACAATGCTATCCTCTGTCTCCGGCTGAAGCCTTCGTCTCATCCTCCGTCCTGTGCTTGGTATGTGCTGTCTTTGCGCTTGGACTCGAGACTACCCTCTCGCATCTACCAGCCACACTTCAGGCACATATGTTCACAATACCAGAGGAGTTCAAGCCTACTATCTTGCCCACATTGTGACTGGGTATACGCACATTTTCCTGCTTTGGGAGGTATTTTTCCAGCCGAGCATTTTTTTAATATATCGAATCCGTTGATTGACTGATCCACGACCTCGCCACCTCATCTTTTACCTTCTTCCATGGATCTCTTCATCAATCCTTGATGGAGCCTCGTTCGAGTCCATCCCACAATAAACCAAGAACCCCGTCATTCCACGGCCTTATCACCTCCCTCCCGACCCAACCTCCGCAGACCCCGCAACCCGTGCTTCTGTACTCTCCGCTGCTGCATGTTCCCTGAACTTCGTACCTACGTTTCCAGTGTCGATACTAAAGACCCGTTCTTCTACCTTGTCACCGCCTCCTATGCCTCAAGTCTCGAGCTTCAACATGATCATCGTGACAACGGTGTGATCAGTGCGATTGGAGTGCGAGAGCACCTTCAAAAAGCGGTGAAAACATTGCTCAATAGATGCTTGAGCTCGAGCATACACTGTCTGCTCGATTTTATGACCTCTAACTCAAGTCATTACCAGCGATGCTAGCATTGGCTGGATTACATTTCTCCGGAATGCCTGCAGGGTGCTAGATAAGAGGATACTCCTTTAATGTCAAGCATACAGCACTCTCTTTGTCCCTAGCGTAAAATTATGATTATCATTACTTCCATAAAAAACAATAAAAAGTGTGGTGTACCTGAAGTACACCTCTATGCACAAATCTAATATCTATTTCTCTTATAGAGTGTGCAACTCTGTGACTTAGACAATGTAAACCTTCTACAAAGAAGGTGAGTCACTCTGAACGCGTCTGAATTGACAAATTTACAAACCTTGATCTCTCGTTCGAACACCCTCCCAATCCTCGCGCGTTGGATCTTCTTCATAGCAGGCGTGACAAGCCCGTTCTCTGGAGCCCACTCCTCCGACGTCAGTATAACTACCGCAAGAAGCTCGAATGGCCGAAAACCAGCTCTCCGCGCAACGTCGTTGCACTCTTTCAGTATCAGTGTTCTCACAGCTGGATCAGCGCATAGATCTGACAGCGGAAGCGCATGAGAGTCGACATCAATCATGACATGGAGATTTGCTTCATGGGGAATGATGATGGCCATGGGTTGCGTAGCTGCGGGGGATGCATGAACACAAAGGTTGACGATGAGGTGACACGACTTGTAAGTGGATTCCAGGCGCTCAAGTGCAACGTACTGTCAAATTTTTGTAGTCAGCATTGATGAGCTCCGCACTCGGAAAAATACATACCTCGCCACTCTGGAGCTTGACGAGATTTTTGACCCTGCAGTAGATGATGAGCCATGAAAATTGGGAACGGTTTTCCTAACGTACCTATCAATGATTGAAAGCGTTCCATCCTCATTCCACTGCCCAACGTCACCAGTGCGGAGCCACCCATCCTTTGTGAAGATGTTTTCGTCACCGTTGAGGTCTGGACGTTTATAATAGCCTTGCATAACTGAAGGGCCCCGGATAGATATCTCGCCGCGTGGCATGTCCTTCGAGTAATATCCCGCGCTGGGAATGTCAAGGAAAGTAATACAACGACATTCAGTCGGCCAAGAAGCCCCGGATAGATATCTCGCCGCGTGGCATGTCCTTCGAGTAATACCCCGCACTGGTAATGTCAAGGAAAGTAACACAACGACATTCAGTCGGCCAACAAGCTCTATGCCGCGTTAAAAATTGCCTAGATTGAGACGAGACACGTCCCGCACCCGTTGCAGTCAAAGTCGAAATCAGAGTCTCAGGTGAAGTCAAGATGGTGACTTCCTCAGCCGTTGAGGCCAGGCAATGGATGGGTTTGAAATGGGCACTTAAGTCGACGTGCGGACGGGAATAGGTGTTGATTTGGAGGCGAGGGAGGTGAGGAGACGGCGGAGGATGGATATGGAGAATCTCGAGTTGTTTTAATGACGTTGGGCGAGGCGCGAAGGAGATGGTCAGGCGTTGTGTGTAGAGTCGGATGGCTGGGAGCTGAGAGGGCGTCAGCCGTAGAAATTAGATATGATAAAATATTAGCGTACCCGCTGCAAAATAGCGAGCTAGATAGACAGAGAAAATCGTCACATAATAAGAGCTGGAGGAATAACGTCGAACTCACAACTTTCGTCAACACCTGTTCCACTTCTCCTATCTGTGGAGAGAAACGGAGGCGGTTGGGTGTGGCCAGGCGTCGCCGTGTAGGTCTGGAAGGAGACGCCGAGCATGACAAGGTGCGTGCGCAGGGTTCCCAGAACGATGGAACGGTGGTCTCGGTCGACCCTTGAGGTGACGAAGGGCTGTAAAGTCGAATCGAACAAGCCACATCTGCAACTGATGACCATACCCCATGCCGAACGACCAGCTGCAGTTTCATCACCGTACAAAGTACCACAACGACATTCGGTCGGCAGACAGTGCTCTAGCATCTCCACAGCGGTCCACATCGCCTGTATCGTAACGAGACATTTTCCTACCCCCGTACCCGTACTCGAAGTGCCTAGTAAATCGCGGCCTCCTCGGCCGCACGAGCAAGACAATGGATGAACTCGAGGTGTGCGCCAAAGAGGACATGTGGAGGTGGTTGATTTGGAGGTGAGAGTGGTGCGGAGACGACGGAGGGTGAATATGGCGAATTTCGTGGGTGCTACAAGAGAAGAATTCAATGAATATCAGATATAACCATGGATATACATACCCTTTGCGAAATCGTGAGTCAACGCCTCCTCCACTTCCCTCAATAGCAGGACTCAAAGCACCCGTATCAAGTTACATCATCCTAAGCTCTGCAATCCCCTACCGCGTATGACACTCCTTCGCCGGCTCAAGAATCGGGAGCACGAGACATTGTCGTAGGCATTACAAGACTTTGTAGGTGCATGCGGTGCGTCGGAAGATAGATTATGAGCCCTGGGCGAGATAAGAGGAGAGTGTCTGGTGTTAATCTGCGAAAAATCGTCGTACCGACTGACGGTATTCACTGCAAGGGGACCTCTAATGCAGCTTTCTCGAGATCCTTAACAGTAATTGAAGTAGAAGATTCAGACATTGTGGCGCAATCGCGCTATGCGTTTGGGGGCGTGTGTGTGGAGGCGAGAGGTAAGTGTCGAGTGTGGATCGGGAGGAGCGTATGATAGATATCTGTGTGACGGAGTAGATGGTTAGTTTGAGATGAAGGTAAGGGAGAAGGAAGACGTACGGAGAGCCTCGCACATGAAATCTGGCTTTATCCTTGTGAGATGACCACCCTCTCCCGTGGCCTGAAGTGGAGGGGTGAATATAAGCATCTAACCAAGTAAATTTGCAGGCGAGGACGTGCCACCGAACGGATCCAACCAACTGCCTCAACTCCATCCGCAAGCACACCCTTTTTCTGCGTACTTCGCATATCATCCCTCGTCGCGACTGCACTCGATTAATACAAGAAGGTAGCAGAATACGCGGGGTCGTCGCGCGCATACAGAAGACAGCGTCCAGCTTGCGTCAGTGGAGGAAGAGAATCTGCGCACGACGAAAGTAGGTCATAAGGAAACGAACCAGGAAGGCAATGAAAGAGAAACGGATCGGGCGGAGAGGGGGTTGAAGTGTGGCGTAGAGCAGAAAAATCGTGAGCTGGGAATTTCGGTCGTCCAACGCCCATGACCATCGTGGTCGTGGTGTCAGTTTGCGTAGTCACATCACAATCAAATGTGATGTTGGTGTGACGTGTCGCGTCTCCCGATTGCCACTTGATTGAGCTCGCCCAACTCTCCCCCACACTGACATTCCCTGAAAAGGTAAATTCTCCCACATGTCACGTGTATGCAATGTTTGTTGATCGCTCCTTGCCCTTCCTTCAACTTGCCTCT
>JAGGAR010000074.1:10053-32967 GCA_017657315.1 Termitomyces sp. K1Ag | reverse complement strand
TGCTGTCCCAGGTTCTAACACTGGTATTGGTTTTGAGCTCGTGCGTCTTTTGGCACAGAAGGGCCATATCGTCTATCTTGCTTCAAGGAACGAAGCTTCGGGACAGAAAGCACAGTGAGTAGTGCGTGACAAAGTTTCTCCTCACGTTCTGACTGCCTCTTGTACAGAGCTCAGCTCAAAGAGGAGGGCGTCCATGTTAAGCTAGTCCAGCTTGACGTCACTGACATCAAGTCTGTCGTTGCGGCGAAGGATACCATTGAGAAGGCGGAGGGAAAATTGGATGTTTTGGTCAACAACGCAGGCATGTTCACTAATCCTATGAAGACATTGAGCTGATGTTTCTTCCCTTTAGGCACTGGTCTGCTGGACAAGGAACAGAATGCTACTACAGTTTCATTGGACGTGATCCGTGAAGCTTTTGAACCCAATTTCTATGGTATGATTCAAACGACCCAGACGTTCCTTCCCCTCCTCCGCAAATCTTCTCAGGCGTCCATACTCAACGTTAGCACCGATATGGCCTCGAACAACCGCCAATCCAAGTCAGATTATCTCCACGTTGTCGCCTATAATACCTCTAAAGCCGCCGCCAACTCGTACACGATTGCTTTGGCCTTTGAACTTCGCAAGGAAGGCATCAAAGTCAATGCCATAACTCCTGGTTTTACTTCGACCAAGTTGAACAACTTCGGGGAGGGAGGCAAGCCTGTTCAGGCGGGAGCTGAGAGCATACTCCCTTGGACTCTCTTGGAGGAGAGTGGGCCCACAGGTCAGTCTTCCTTGGCCTTTCAAACTAAGCACTAATCGAAAGTGTTCTAGGCCTTTTCATTGATGAGAATGGTATAGAATTCCCCTGGTAATGCCACAGTCAATGTATAATACCGTGAACCACGAAGAGTGTATCCGTACGTGATTAGACGCCACAGCGTAAGCAAGCAATGAACAAAGTACCGGTGATGATTGATCCACACTCTCGAGAAGTCTTCTTTTACCCCTATCTCACCTCGCGGGCTTCGTTTACAAGCATGTTACTTCACATCCTCCCCTTTCCATGCTCGAGGAGCATAAATACTGAGCTTATCTTTTTAGCACGCCTCAGGACCCTCAATCTCGCCATGGTTGCTAACATAGCATTGGTAACGGGCTCCAACAGACCTCACAATGAGAAAGTCCTCGATGGGGAAGTTCTTTCAGAGAAACACGGCCATGTTACCGTCTCGACGAAGTTCGTCGATACCGCTGCTGATTTTTCCTCGGGTAACGCACAAGTTGATCAAGCAGAAGGATTGAGGGTCAGGTATATCCATGTCCTAATTCTTCGATGCCAATTTAAATCTCGGTCTCGGTGCTTACAGGAAGAAGATTGACTATCATATCCTTCCTCTGATGTGTCGTGAGTCGACAATATCGTTCGCTCAGTAGTCCCACCGCTGACATGAGCCACAGTTCTTTACTGGTAAGGATCGGAGGATGAATGCTTGTAGTTGCCGACGTCATTATTCCAAAGTATCCAATTCATGGACAAGTCGACGCTTGGATCAGCAGCTATACTTGGGATCAGGTGTGTTCTGCGGTTGGCTTTTCCCTGGACCTAGAAAGTCTTCTCTGAACAATACCGACAGAGAAACGACCCATCTAACTTCCAACCAGTGAGTACAACGTCTTCATATGCATTTCGGTTGTTCACAAGTGACACTATCAAGATATAACTGGTAAACTCTGAATCATACATAAACGGCGGTACTGAAGTTTGAATAGGCTCGGAACAATATTCTATCTTTCATATCTGGTTTTCGAGCTTCCCCAGAACTTGGCGCTACAGCGTTTTCCTGTTGGAAAATGGATGAGGTTTGATGTCCGCTTTGGCTATCGAATAACAATCGACTTATCATGAAGTACAGCATTAATGTCGCTGTCTGGGCTATCGCTGTTTGTTTCCACGCTGCTTGCAAGGATTTCATTGGTCTCTTAGTCGTTCGCCTCATCCTTGGAATGTGTGAGGGATCAATCACTGCCGGGTTCCTCATTGTTACCTCCATGTTCTACACCAGAACCGAGCAAACACTGAGGGTTGGGTACTGGTGTTAGCAAGATAATGTGTTTCAAGAAGACATCTGACTCATTCTTTTGTCATAGTTTTCATGAGTGGTTTGGGTATGTGTGGTTTTTAAACATATTACACACAGTACTGATAAATTCTCCAGCCTCCATCATTACTGGGTTCATTAGCTTTGGAACTTTGCACATCAAGACCGGCAAGTTCGAACCCTGGCAATGGTGTGTCTTCAACTTGCCCGCATCTTGACATGGACTCAGTCTATCCCCACATAGGCTAATGCTTATCTTTGGGCTCATTACGCTGATTGCCGCGGTGGCGTTCTGGTGTGCCTTGGCATCGGAATAGACAATGTCCTTTCTCTTATACTTAGTAACCACAGGTTCCTTTTCCCGGATTCACCAACGACTGCATGGTTCCTTACGAAGGAGGAGCGCATGATAGCCGTTCAGCGAATCAAGGTTTGCCATGAGTCTACATGATTCAGTAGCAGAATTGCTCAATCGTACTCAGGTCAATCAAAGTGGGGTTGAGAATAAACATTTTAAAAAGGAGCAGTGCGTGGTCCTTGTGACATCCGTACTGTCTGCAACGTAATTCACGAGCCATTAGAATGATTGAGGCTATATTCGATCCGAAGACCTGGCTATTTGCGCTCTTCGCTGCGTTTGCCAATATTCCCAATTCGCTCGGCAACCAACGCTCGATCATCGTCAATTCATTCGGCTTTACCGCCCTACAGACTACTCTACTTGGTTGTGTCGACGGTGTTAAACTCATTATTGCAGTTTGGATTGGCGTTACCATAGCTGCAAGAATACCAAACAGCCGAGCTTATGTCGCGTGCGCGTACTACATCCCAGACATTCTTGGTGTATTCCTCCTGAACTTCTTGCCTTGGGATAACAAGATCGGACTTTTGTTCAGTATATGGATTTCTGGTGAGATCAAGATGTTCGCGACAGTCTGTCAGATCTTTTGACATTGTTCCACTATCAGGTATGGGTGCAACTGCCTTCGTTATTTCATTGTCTTGGATCTCGAGTGTGAATGCGGGACACACTAAGAAGGTGACTGTGAATGCCATCATGCTTTGCGCATACTGCATCGGAAATTCTGCTGGGCCGTTCATGTGGCAATCGAAATATAAGCCAAGGTAGGCTGCAAACCCTTACATTTCATTCGCTCTCTGACTTTCCCGAAGAAATCATGTCCCTTGGATCATCATTGGTATCTGCCATGTCGTCACCATCTGTTTACTCCTAAGTATTCGCTGGCATCTTGCGCGAGAGAACAAAATTCGCGATAAGGAATCAGCTGACACAACCTACGACGACGTTTATATTGAGAGGACCGTGGATGGTGTCACTGAAAAAGTAAAGGTTGACAAGGTGCGCAACCCAGGCTCGAACCCAATGGGCTCCATGAAGCATTGAAGGGACTCTCAACGTCTCCTGCTCTTTAGGAATTTTTGGATCTTACTGATCGCCAGAATCGCGACTTCAGATATGTATTGTAGTGGACAGTACTTATTGACGACTCTTGTATTTGATTGTGCTGATCTTGTACATGAAGATGGGCATTCTGCTTGCAGCTTTCGAGTGCACAGCATCCCGGACTGCCAATCGACGATGAGGTATTATTTATGGTGGTAAATCAGCACATTTTGACTCGAGTGTCGTCATCGCATTGTGAATCTGCTCTCGGCCCGGGATCAATGACAGCTCACTCAGCATATCCACGGTCTATGTTTTTGTCGACATGTCTTTGCCAACTTACCAGCGTATTCCGAGTGACGAACCGTCCTTCAAAGGAACAACGAGGACAAGCGAAAGGCTTGTAAAATCCCGCAGATTCATACGCCTTCTCATTCTGTCCACAATCTTCATAACCGTGATGTATGGCATCCAACGCATTTCGCGCATGAGTAGTGCTGGGCTCCCAATGCTCTTCAGGGGATGCTATAAAGGCCTTCACAGCGGCCGAACTGAGCTGCCAAGTCATTACACCTTGCCTTCTGGAGACAAGATACCTTCGGTTGCGCTTGGTAAGCGGAAGTCACAACAACTGTGCAACAACGTGCACTTCTTATACTACTTACTAATGTAACAACAGGCGTCTGGAAGGCGACCAGGAGTGAAGTTGGCCCTGCTGTGCAGGTGGATCGTCAGCCAAAGACGCGCCTTGTTCAATTGTCTCACGAATATTGTAGACTGCCTTGAAAGCTGGGTATCGACACATTGATGGAGCTTGGTCCTATGGGGTGCGTCCACACTACATTTCGAATTCAAAATCTAACACGTCAATAGAACGAAGCTGAAGTAGGTGAGGCGATTAAAGCTAGCGGGGTCCCACGGAAAGACATATGGTTGACTTCGAAAGTATGCGCCATTACTGACATGAATCTTTGTTCAACACTGACCTACGTTGTAATCCAGCTTTGGAATACGTTCCACGCGCCAGAGGACGTCGAACCTGCACTTGATGAGAGTTTGGCGCGCCTTCAAGCAGATTACCTTGATCTTTATTTGATTCACTGGTCACGAATTCCTCATAAATGCCATAATCGGAAGCTGACTGAACGTAATTCTACTTCTAGGCCTGTTGCACAGAATGCCGACTCGTCACTCAATGAGGAACTTACTGTTAACCCTTATCCGACTTGGCAGAAGCTTGAGGAGATGGTCGAGAAAGGCAAGGTTAGGAACATTGGAATTAGCAAGTGAGTCCTCGTCCAACTATCGTTGTAAACACGAATCTAAGGCGTTTGAAGCTTTAACATCCGGAGGTACGGTTCTATTTCCGTTTCTCAAATTGTTTCCTGACGTCACTCTACACTGTAGAATCCAGAATCTTACCGGAAACCCCCTCAAAATCATGCCTGCAGTCAATCAGGTACTCTGATCCAATCACCCACTAGCCATCTTTCTGTTCTAATGCTTCATCAGGTCGAACTCAGCTACTGGAATCCACAGCCCGAACTCGTCAAGGTCTATGAAATCGTTATTATCATCTCTTTGCTCTCAGTGACTTGAACATCTTTCTAGTGGGCCAAAGAAAACAACTTGCTCCTTGAAGCCTATTCTCCTTTGGGAGGCAATGGTCGTGTGAAGGACTCCCTTGCAATTCCTGCGGTACGTATCATCACCATATCCACCAAGTCTACGTCTGCTACAGTAACATCTCTGAATTACATATACCTAGGTGAAAGAAATTGCTGCCGAACTAGGTATTACCCCTGCCCAGGTCCTTGTATCATGGCAAGTCCAACGCGGTGTGCGTTGCGTTTTTTTTGTTCCATTTTGGAGTATGACAAATGATGCTGCTGGTTTCTAGAACGTCGTTCTACCCAAGAGCGTGACTCCGTCTCGCATCATCGAGAATTTACAGAGTGAGGATTTTGTTCTCTAACCCCTTTCACCAGCCTCTCGCACGTGTTGATTCAGCCTTCCTCTGAAGTCACCAAGCTTCCCCCTGCACTCATGGATAAGTTGGAAAAAGCCGCTGCATCCCACAAACCTGAGCGCAGTGTTGATCCAAGTAAGGGATGGGGTGTTGACATTTTTGACTAGACCTGGCACAGCTTTTCCCAACTTTCGCTCTCCCTTGCAGATACTTATCGAACTCCCATTGTTATAGTTTGAGTTACTGCGGCTGCGATTAGTCAAAGATCTAGTAGCTCTTCGGCGGCCTGTGTCAACATGTCTCAAAAAACACCGTCGAACAAGATGTATATAGGTCTTCTCAGGTTATCTCTCTGTTATCTCGCCTGTATGCAATCCCCTTATCAATTCGGATCGGCTACCGTACGCTCCCATACGCCACCAAACGACCCTGAAATATGACGCTTCGCTTCCAATGAGGAAATCAAGAAGCTCTCAGGAACTAGAACATTCGGACTATAGTTATAGGCGTCTAGAATGTGACATCGTACCTTCTTGTGCGCATGGACACTTCTGCTTCAAATTTCAATTGGCGGATACGCCGATATGGTGGAATTAGACCAAACTAGAAATAACTAATAATAGACGATTGCGGTAATGGACGAGATGGGAGCCTGCGCTTTGGGCGACCTTATCAGTGGGAGAAAGTATGAAGTTTTTATTTTATTATGAGCTTGACTTTCGATGCGGATCTTAACAATCAAGTGATTTGTTCTGTAGACGAGTGCTTCGCACCAGTGGGTAAAACACGGGGCCAGGGACCAGAAGATGGTCCCAGGTGCGTTATCAGTAGACACGTCCAGCAAATCTTGCCTGAATTTTTTGAACGTATGGACGGGCAAGGTCTTGACATTTACTATGTACTACCGCCGTGATGTCTGATCGTGATTCGATCACATTGATCCTTGATTCCCGCCTCGTTCTCCTCGAGTTCGGTGGTCTCCTCGAGTCCGGTGTGCGCTTGGCGAGGTCTGGGCTTGGCCATGTATACCAGGGCTCACCGGCGATCAACTATTGATCAACAAGACACGTTTAGCGCTGTTTACTAGCGGCGCCACCGTTTCGTTATTTTCATGGAACATCATCGGGAGAATTGCATGACAGTAGAACAACTGATGTATCGGTGTAGTCAGCTTATTTTCGCTGTCGAACAGGATGGAAATCAACTTCTCGAACCAATCTCGGGCTCATTTGTGCTGAGGGTGGCAAAATTCGATACGCCACGCGCTGGCCTGAGATCGAACATGTGTTTTTCAAATGAACCTCGGATCCGGTAGGCAAGAATTGCCGATAGAAGAAACCAAAAGAACGAGACATTCAGAGGAGCGTGAATGGTTCCCAGCAGTACACTGAGTACGGCCATGCGCTGATCATCAAGCATCTGTGAGGCCAAACGGATTCGATTCCAAAAGGTTGATGACCGTGTTGGAAGGGGTTCCATATTCACTGTTATACGGAAGTTGTGGAATCTCTATCAGACGAAGATACGAATAGCCACGGAAGCAATGTAGGTTTTTCACTAGAACAAGACAAATATATATGCTGATCTTGTGGAACGTGGGTCGCTTGTTTTTCTTCTGCCAATGAGAATTTCACCGAACTGAGGGAGGAATGAAATACGGACCCTT
Source organism: Termitomyces sp. K1Ag (assembly GCA_017657315.1). Lineage (NCBI taxonomy): Eukaryota > Fungi > Basidiomycota > Agaricomycetes > Agaricales > Lyophyllaceae > Termitomyces > Termitomyces sp. K1Ag. Next base: position 25,840 of record JAGGAR010000074.1, on the reverse strand, counting down.
TAACAACTTGGCTGGACACAAGAAGCGCTGTGTGTCTTTTGGCCAAGGAAGAATCCTCAAAGCTTCGGTGATGGTGCCTTTCTGAAGAAGCAGTGATCAAAGACTGTCGGCCGCAAGTACGATGCTATAGCTGGCATCTTGACTATTATCCGCACAAACAACATGTGGATTGAGCAAATCGCACTGAATCAAGTACACCCCGGCTGACAACCGCGCGAGCGAGAGAAGGCTGAGACATTTCTCAGGGCTCACAAATAACCTCTGTGGAGCCGAGAATCCCGCGGATTCAAATTTGACTCGAACAGACGACTACGACACAATTTTTCTACATATACGACACTCAGAGTGGCTTGGACGTGAAATGAAAGCAGGAAACGGGCGTTAGTAGACGGCAGTGCCATGGCTCAGGTTGTGAATCGGTCATGGATGCAACGGACTAGATGTTTCTGTGGATGAGGCTCAGATCTTGTGATGGTGGATATAGACTGTGGGCGAGGCGCGCACGAGAAAGGAGAAAGGCCTGACTATCGGGGGAACTGTTGTGAACTTGGCGAACCATGATCACATGTAACGCAGCTTTGAATGAAAGTCTAGTTGATTTTGATTTCGGCTCTAAGTAGCCTGCAATCAACTTGGAAACACAGTACATGTGTCAAGCAAGCCCTCCATGAGAAACGGGCACAAGTAAATGGACGATGAAGACATGGATTGTAGAATGGACACCACGATAAGAATAACGGTGGGAGAACGTGCCAAAAGTACTCGCACGCGCAGTAAGATGATCAATGTTTGATCTTTGTCAAAAATGTATTGTATCGAAGTGAATGGCGCTGAGAGCACCATGTCCATGTAGAATCGCGCGTGAGAGGTCTAGTAAAAGCTTATACGAGGTAGCACATGAATATGAGACATGAGAGTGGGAGGTCAAGCCACATACGAAGGAGAGGACGAGGGGAAACGATCGAAGGGGTATTCATACGTCTTTTTGGAGAAACCGTTGGTCTGATGACCAGAACAAACCCACAGATGTGGGATCGTCCTATCGATTGCAACATGGGAGATATAGTTCACCAAGAGAACAAACTTGAATGCAACCGCTCCGGGTGCCGGGTACATACAATATCATTGGGCATGATACGCACTCATGAATAACTGAAGATAAGAAACTACTTTCAGGGCGGTTAAGCGGCGTCTGGGTACTTCTTGGGCGTCTCGCCAAAGTCCAGGATTATGACAACGCCCTGTCGGAAGCACTGAGAAAAAAAAGATGTTGCCGCGTTTAGACAACTACCCGACGGAGAGTTCTCGGCGAATGTAGATTGCGGTAAAAAATGGGGTTGTCGTCAGGATTACGGCAGAAAACATGTGGGATAACGGAAGTGAAATCAAAGAAGGACGGGTTGAAACCTGTTGAAACTCCGGGATGCTGTATGTACTTAAAAGTCGAGGAACGTGTACGTAGAAGAGACCTCGAAAAGGGGAAAAGTTCGGCGATAAATTGTAAAGTCAGGATTTCCCACGGCTAGACGCGCCATTGCCCGTGTCCATTACGCGGCCTCTTATCCACTCCCATTCCAAGGCCGCCCATCCTTCGATTTACTCTCCCCTCCATTGTTCCCTCCCTCCACTATGGTTTCCGTCGCCCAGCCACAGCAGCGCCAGTTCAATCCCTACTCAGAAAACGGCGGCACCATCTTGGCCATTGCGGGTGCTGACTTCAGTGTCATCGCAGGTGATACCCGACAGAGTGAAGGTTACAGCATCCAGACGCGCTATGCACCGAAAGTTTTTAAACTGTGTGTTTTGATTCACTTTTTTCCTTGTGTCCGATTCACGGCTCTGCTTTCAGGACGGACAAGGCAGTCCTGGCTGTGAACGGGTTTGCTGCAGACGGTAATATGTTTGTAAAGAGCGTTAGACAACGTCTTGAGGTGTGCCATTATTATGGTCGTGCGATCCTAAGATGTCTAATACTCGTTGAAGTGGTATCGGCATGCACACGCCAAAGATATGCCCCTCCGAGCGATCGCCCGTCTGATTCAAACCATGCTTTACGCTCGTCGCTTCTTCCCGTACTATGTATACAACATCCTCGGAGGAATTGAGGACGATGGTATGTATATATCCCTCTATCCTCACAGTCCTGGTCCTCGGCCGGTCGATCTCTCATTCTTTACGCAATCCGCCGTTCTATTGGTTCACAAATGCTAACGTTTTGTTATTCTTTTCCCTGTATAGGTACCGGCGCGGTATACTCATTTGATCCTGTGGGTTCGTATGAACGCGAGGCGTGTCGCGCGGCAGGTGCTGCGCAATCACTTGTTCAACCTTTCTTGGACAATCAGGTAAGTTAGAACCAGTACCAAACCACGTTTTCGCACTCCAAACCAACTTGATATTTTGCTTTCCGTTCACTGTGTTCCCGTGGTCTGGTCATCCACCGGAACCCGATCCTTCACCGATTTATTCCCGCGCCTTTTCACCTTTTTCGCACTTTCTTCCGCCTCTCGTGTAGTTCTTTCTGGTGTGTCTGATACCGCTTCTGTTTCCCTTTTTAGATCTACTACAAGAACCAGACACCTGCTCCTGGGACATCATTCCCCGCACACCTGCCTTTGTCGACCGTGCTTTCCCTCGTGATCGATTCTTTCACGAGTGCGACTGAACGGCACATTGAGGTATGGGTTTTGTGTCACGCGCTCTCGGCTGATCGTTCTGATTTATCCTTCTCCAGGTTGGTGACGGGTTGGAGATGTATGTGGTTCTTGCAAGGGGCAGCACCGCACTCCAAAGCCTAGGCAACATCCGGGGCATCCAAGAGATGACGACAACCCAGGATGGCGAGAGGGTGTTTGTAGTAAGACGGGAACTGAAAAAGGACTGAGAAAATTACTTACGCCGCATCTTTTCTACTTTCTCCTCAATTCGATACGCACTCGCACAGATACGGACCTTTACTCTCTGTACTTCTGAGGTCCACTGCACACATCCATTCTTGCCCCGCAAAGGCATCCATCTACACCCCGGCGTGTGAGTGGATATCGCCAACAGCTTTATTTAATGTACACCTATATAGACGTTCCTATAAGTATGTATTCCCTTGTCGCAAGACAGCAATTTTGTTTATACTAGAGGACCGATTATGTTTATCGCCGCGGTGGTTAGCTATCGGAGTTTGCTCTCGACTTGCTTCTGCCATTAAGTACTTACATTATAATAAGTTGCATACGAAAAGCTGACGCATTCTATTGAATCCTTTTATGATTGGCACATGCATATGGAACGCTTGGCAACGACTTCGTTGCCAGACTCCGTGATTGCCACTGATGCCTCAGCCGCCACAACAAAGGACGGCCCAAACATCTGCAAACAACTATCTTCTTTCCGCTGTTGCTGCGCCCGCCGACGTTCTCCGTACTTTCTTTCGTTCTTCAAGCTAGCATTCGTACTCAAGAGAGTCTAGCCTCTTAGAACTACCCTTCATCCTCAAATATCATAAAATATCATAGAGAAAACCCCTACATCATGATCCTCACACCGCTCCTTTGCCTGACCATTGCTTCACTCGCACCCTCGGCATACTCACAGGACATCTTATACAATGCCGAACACAACGCGACAAGTATCGTAGGTACCTGGAGCTCAGGTAGCAAGCAGGTATTGACAGGACCTGTGAGTCTCCTTTACTACCATTCTGCCTATCAACGTAAGAGCGTACTGACTCCGCAACCACGTAGGGTTTCGCAAATCCCGCCAACCAATCATTCACCTATCCCAAGACAACAGGCATTTCTTATTCATTGTGAGACTTTCGAGAATTTCAAGTTTAAAGACAGGAGATTCACTGATCCGACACAGCTCTGGCGACGGTTTCTACGAAATTTCTCGGTACCGGTTTAATGGGAACGGTGAGTGGTGCTTATATTTTCCTTTTAAGCCGTGCTTTAACCCTGTGATCCAGGCTCGGAACCAACATGCATTACCGGCGTCATCAATTGGGTGCACGGCACATACGCTCTGAACGGCAATGGATCAATGACTATGACCCCCCTCGGCGACGGATATCAGCAGATTCAAGACCCTTGTGCTGCCGTTTCTAATTTCGTTGAGGATTACAACCTCACTGAGTACTACACTCAGTGGCGGATCTTCCAAGACCCCGTCACTGGGTTCAAGCTCCATATGTTCCAGTTCGACGGCGCTCCACTCGCACCCCAGTTCCAGATCTCGACAACACCAAACATGCTCCCCACAACACTCCTACGGAACATCCCTACTCCCACTACGTCAGCAGGAAATGGCGTGAAGACCCCAACTCGGCGCTCTCTTCTGCAAAAGAAGAGCAACGATGCTCCAGCGAGTCAACTGGCTGTCGCATTCGGAGTAACAATAGGAATGATGACTTTGAGCATCGCTGCGCTTCTCCTATAGACACTTTTACCCGTCGCATCCTTACCTCGAGCGCAGACTTTCCCATCCGCTTGAGTTGTACCTGCTAATATTATCGCTATCCGTTGCATACTCTCCTGCCTGGCTGACCGTTTGGACCATGTGGACCAGGTAGTTTTATCTTTTGTTACGCACGCCGTCCCCCTCCATCGACAGTTGTTCCTACGCCCTCTCCCCCAAACATCCCTCTTGACTTTACGTTTACATGCACTCGACCATCAGCATATGATACCCATTGACATATTCAATGTCACATTAGCCATCGGGAACACCGGCCGGAGGGAGACCGCACTCATTCTTTTGAACTGATGAGACTTATTAGTATTTTACTTTTTACCGTACTTATTGTCCCGTAGAACGGCTTTCAAGTTCACGCATCTTTTGCCTCTAATTATTGTGCTTCACGCATCTCTTGTGCCAAAAACTGAATACGTAGCTCGAAAGTTGAACACCGTGACGTCTCCTTTTATGGTTGAGATTATGTAATTTTCTTCAGTGGCGGTGTACTTTTTTCCAACTCATCCCAGTCGTTGCTTCGCTCAGGCTCATTGTGCCAATGTCCTCATTGATGTCGCAAGCGCTGTAATGCGTATTTGGAACCACGGTGACACTTCATGGTGAGTCTATGTCTACTCCTCCTGCAGTCGCACTACGTGATGAAACCAGTTACGGATACTCGAGTCTCGCGACTCACACGTCCGAGAGCGCAAAAAAAAGTGGATTATTCCGTTGCCTTCCTTCTGACCTTCCTCCCTCTTTCTGAGAATCACTGTTGCTGACTCTATACTATTAGGGCCCTTGCAGTACCCCGTGACGGACTTGAGTAGCGACAATGTTGTTGTCGCTACTGAATCGATCGTATTCGATCAGCAGGTGAGCATCGCTTCTAGACTCGAACGGTCTCATATATTTGTGATGAAAACAATTACGGATTAATGAGTTACGACTCGAGTGTCCGAGAGCGCAAAAAAATTGTGTGGATTTCTCCGTTGCCTTCCTTCTGACTTTACCCTTTGACTTCTCGTTATATTATCTATGTCCTGTGACTGACTTCTCTTACCCATCAGCGCTGAACTGGTCTACCATGTGTATCTGATGTTTGGAGCTTGGAGTAAAAGTGCCGATAAGAATGTGAGTCTTTCCCCTTCAATGACAATTCGGCTGCAATCCCCTTTGTTCCTTGATGAACCCAGTACGGATGATAGAGTTTCGACTCGTATTTCCGAGAGTGCAAAAACCCCATGTGGATTATTCCGTTGCCTTCCTTCTGATCTTTCTCCTTATCTGTGTTGTGCACTGAACCTTGTGCTGATTTATCAACTTATCAGTCGCGCGCACTTTCGGACTCGCTCTAATTGCCGATAGCTTAGCCTTAGGAACGTGTTTCGTTTCTGAAAGTTGAGGTGAGCTTCTTCATCCATTCACGTTATTCTCATTTCTATCTTTTCTTGTGACGAAATGAATACGGATACATGAGTCGTATGACTCGCACTTCCGAGAGCGCAAACACCAAGTGGATTACTCCGTTGCCTTCCTTCTGATATTCTCTTTATCGCCTCTTATGCGCGCGTTTATAGCGAGACACTGATTGTTTTGTTCGTGTCCAGCTTCTCATAAAGCAGATTGACTCAATGTAGGCAGATAACGAGCGCGATTGACTATGTGCTTACTCTTCCTTGATACCTTGTAACTTCCCTGAGAGTAGCTTTCATTTACCGACTTGCTCTCCCACCTTTCTTCTTTTTCTTTCTTGCCGCAATTTTTGCCTCGTTCTTGTCATATATTTTTCAAGATTTTCAGAGGTCGTGACTTGAGAAAAGCTTTTTAGTTCAATGTTTCCTTCTGATCCGGATTCTGGTTTTGTGGCTTTGTACTCTTGGAGCCTCCTTCGTTCCTTGGGGGAGTGTGCGGGGAAGTTCCAAATGGTGATGCAGTGCCTAGTTCGAACAGAATGTGAATTCTTTATAACCCTCTCATCTGGTCTTCCGTGAGGATCGTGCCTGCTCACCTCCGTCAACGCCGCCGGGTTTGTGGGTTTGTGGCGCTTAGTATGATTATCGCAGGACCTTCGATGTGGACGAATTTCAAGTTCCACGATGGTATCGTATGAGGCTGTAGGATGTTGACGTACTCTAACGAGTTTCAGCGAGGTTTGAGCGAGGCGAGAACGAAATAGGTTGAAGTGAATGCAAATGAAGGGTTCCTATGACGGAAACCTTGATACTAAAGGGTCTTCCGTGATATCACCGATAGTTGTCTGATCGTGGGCCCTTCTCTTCGTTTGCAAGCCTCTCATTCTGAGTTGAATCTGGGAAGTCGACCGGTGAGGTCCTCGAACTTTATGGCATGGTTCCATGGAAGTCATGATATCTTTTGATGTAGGAAAATCTATATTCGCAGCAGGAAGATGACTACAGTTTCTAATCCCACAACGTCAAAGAGGCGGATGCGGACCGACCACTCCTAGTTGATTACAGATGTGCATGAAGACAGAAGCAGGATCCCATGCCAGTTGCGTGGTTTTTGGTGATGTGGTACCCCGGAATTCGCACCGCTAAACAGTCATCTGAAATGAAACTTTTGCATCATGGTCAGTCAACTTCGCTTGGTTTCTTGGAGATCACGAGGCTGGGGCCAGCAGGGGAAACAGTCCCATTTCTAAGCCAAAACATTTTGAAATTCCGTTGTTGGATCATGGCCTCAGCAACCCAGAGAAACACGGGCTGCTGTTTGATTTAAGGACCCCAGACTGCTGGGCCACATCTTCTCATAAAGGATGAGAGCGAGGTGTGCTGCAGACCAGATTACCATGTGCAACAAAAGCCAGTGGAGTAGGTTGGGGCAGCTGTGCCGATTGCCGACTTGTCAAACAGGAAAGAACCAGACTCGTAAACCGTTCTCGTTATCTAGAGATAGATGAACTTAGATGTGTGAGCAGAGATCCCTTCCCTGGACCGCCGATGGAATGGTGAGATGAATGCGAAGTAAGGCCAACTTGAACTACCTCAAACCGGGTGTTCGACTCCAAGCAGAGCCAAATGTACCCAGGGCGAATTGATGTGTTTCGTCATCTCAAGCTCAGGTGTCGGAGATACTAGTGGTGTGCTTTTTACCGAGTCATGCAGCTGGGCAACATATGAGACACATGACGGGGTATGATTTGGTCTACGAAAGGGATTTAACCAACGAAAACACATTATACATACAGGCTGCATTTACCTTGAAGTCTGGCTGCTTTTATGGATTACAAAGTGTTTGAGTATATCAATCTCAAAGGAGGGTTAACAAGCCTTATCATTACCAAGCCACAACATTTGCGAGTCTTGAATCCAGTCTCAGAGAGAACAAGGTTCAGCGAAGCAGGGTCTTAACCCTGACTAGGTAAAAGAGCCTGAGAAAGGGATGTAACAGAAAAGCAAGCATGTTGCCACAGATACATCCGATGAAAATAAAATGCTCGGCTTCAAGTCATTTTCGAGATGAGCTAGATCTTTTTTTTCTTTTCATAGTCATGGCAGGAATGTTTCACTGCCTTCGAAAGATATCGGAGCCACAACAGGGGACCTATGATATGAGTGTCAGGGTTCAAGAATCAAGGCGTCCGATGTATATGTTAACTCCATCATTCTTGATGCTCGGCTCAGAGATAAGTATAAACCCTTTGGAAACCCTTGACCTGCTGGAAAGTATGCAGTACTTAATTTGTAGTTGATCGAAGCATTGGAGGACGAGTCAAGAAATGGGTGAACTGCCAGTGTTTGGCCCGGGCAGATGTGGCTAATCAATGTTTGGAAATAAACCGAGTTTTCGCCGACCAGGAATTTGCCAGGAAGTTCCGAGGAATCCCCACACACATGTTCGAGGCCAACATTTCCTCATTCATGCGTTCAGAAAGTCAAGAACATGCGATATCAGCATGTTACATCTACATGAGGATGAGAATCAAAAAATTGCTTCCTGAATCTACTAGTAGTCACAGTCCGTCCACAGTGTTCTGCGCAAGTTGAAGTGGGCAGGCTGATAATGAGCCTATCCTGAAGCTACTTCATAAGTCAAATAGTTTCTTAGGCGTTATGATTGTGACAATTACGGAGCTCACATGTTACAATCCTGCGATGCCCCTACTGCTCTCACAACCAGGAAGGAATACCCGGAGCAGTCCTTATCGAAGCCTTTTAGAAATTAAACTCATATGTTTATCATTGGTCCAACGAAGGAGCTTTCGAAGATTGTTTCGATTGGTGACGAAGTCGATTGAGGCCCAATCAAATTCTTCTTTGTTTTGCGTGCTGACGCGATTTACGGCAGTAATAAGAGGGAGAAGGTCATTATTTGGGCAGCGATATCAATTCTGGTCTTTGAAAGACACTCTGTCATCCATATGTACTTGATAAGGTGGCGCACGATTGGTCCCTTTCCGAGGCAATCCTGGCAATCACACGAGTCACGAAACCTTCCTAGTATCGTGGACAGATAGATGGTAGGTACAATTATTGTCGGAGTGGGTTTGTCAACCCAATCGTACGAGCCACAAAGGAGTATCGTTGGGCCATGGTCGACAAACCTCTTCAAATACTTTTTGAACGTCAGGATAGGACCCAACAGGACCATCGCGAAACAGAGAGAATGCATTGATGTTTCTGCAGGGTAATGGTGTTACTTTGTGATAATACAAGCAGTGAGGTAGGCTACCGTGTCCAGCAAGCAAGAACGTCTGACCAATGACTACATCAGTGTTTGTGTTTGGAAATAGAAAGGTAACGGTGCTTACAAAAGTGTTTGATAGCAACTATTCACGACTGATGGGTTTTTCTCAGAGATACCACATACTAGGCTCCTGACTTGTGTCAAACCTTTCACAAGATCAACGAGGAATTCCCCTGGTGCGATTGAATGGAAAATATGGCCCGAGGACGGGCACGAAAGCACGAAATGGATTCGCCGGGGCATAGTACTCTACAGAATTTGTTGAGCTGGAAAGTGGGGTGTGACAACGAGTCTGGGAAACGAGGGCAGAACGTTATGAGTGGGTGAACTTGAAGAACATATTTATTCGCGTACTCCAATCGACACACACGTTATCGCGTCCAGACGAATTGAAGGACTCGGAATATTAATGTCGCAACATCGAGGATCGTCGAAGGCTCTTCTTGAACTTTTACGTGATGGACCAACCCTAAGGCCTAAGGCCTAAACCGCGACAACTCTCTGTTTCCGTTTTACTCTGGAAAGATGACATGATGTGTAGAACTCCATATGTCCAGCGACAAGTGCAGGTACAACCGAGCACACTTCACGGTATCAAAACGATTCGCTGTTAGCGACGCCGACTAACTTGGGGCCAGGCCAGATTCTGAATGTTCCAAGTTGGGCAACTGAATCGACAAGAAGTAAGAAGAGTTGTAGCATGAAGTAAGTTAGATGAGCCTCATTGCAGCTGAAAAGTTTGAGAGAAGAACGCTGCCACTGATCAGATCAGTGACTCATGGAGTCAAACAACCACACTCAACCGTTCAAATGTAGACACACCAACCAACTCGTCGTATCTCATATTCTTGCCAAATATTTAGAGTCAACATCACTTTCGATTTCAACCCGAAATTTAACTCAGAGTACAGAAAAAAACAAGATCTTTGTGGTGAGATTGTGTATTTTACAGAACGTGTCGGTTGAATAATTCCTTGGCCTTCTTTCTCAACCACCTCAGCTTCGAATGGGACGTGGATGATGAACCAGACTCAGTGGATGGCCCTCCCCTCTGATGACTTCCAGCCTGGGATGGGGCGCAAGGGCTGCATCGCCGGGATGAAGGTGTGGATGAATCTTTCCTCTGATGGTGGTGATGACCCCCAGTCCTAGATGGAACCGTCTCTTTCCTCTGGTGATCATGACCCCTAGCCTGAGGTAGAACTGACCCTCTGCTCTGGTGGTGATGGTACCCAGCCTGGGATGAGTTGGATCCTCTGCCTTGATAAGTATGGTACTCGGCCTCGGATTCTCTCGTCTGGTGGTGACATTTCCCAGTCCGGGGTGGGGTGCAAGAACTGGTTGAAGAGGCGGACGATCTCCGGTGGTGGTGGTGGTGATTCCCAGCATGGGGTGTGCGATGATGGTATTCAGCCTGGAATTCCCTCTGATGGTGATAATTCCCAGTCTGAGATGGGGTGCGAGGGCTGGTTGGAGAAGCGGATAGAGATCTCCGATGGTGGTGATGATTCCCAGCATGGGGTGGTGTGCAAGGGGGAGGTCGTTGGTGTGAAGGTGCAGAGGTGGCAGATCGCTTCGTCTGGCTCCTTTCATGATTGGATGGCATGTCCGGTTTAGGGGCCGGAGTGTCGCCCATGGAGTCCATTCTTTCCAAATGAGAAAGGCGGCGCTGAGGAGGTGGAATAGTCGGGCGAGGGCGAGGGCGAGGGCGAGATGTAGGAGTTTCAATCGAGGTAAGATACATGTCCGCTAGTTGTAGAGGCTGTTAGATTTCAGGCTGGCTAGTTGTCAAAGTTGTCAGGATGCGATGTTCTTGAAAATTACGGGAAGTCGTACTCTCTTATGCATTTTATGAAAGTGGGTCAGCCTCCTATATAATGCGCCACAGGCACTGCCTGGTCTCATAATATTCGCGTGGATCAAGGCAAACTCCAAACTTCGAGAACCATATAGTTCGTAGTAAAGGGTTGATTAAGGTATGTTGGATGAAGGCGACGTTGGTAATCGGTTGGGGGTGAAATAAGAGTCTTATAAATGTTTTCGCGTCACGACGCGTCAATGCACGATCAGTCACAAACTTGAATGAGTACCGGTATTCTTTCCGTCGTCATCGTCTCTTTCTGGTTCTATCAACATGACAGTACATGTTCTCAGAACCAATCTGTCCATAAATCTGCCGCAAGTTCTAACTTAGGTTGTTCTTTGAGTGAGGCTGTTCTTTGAGACATTGACCCATTTGTACACCGACGCCACAACTTTCACATGGAAACTCTGTCGATCTGGTCATCATCTTCATATAGGAGACATTCACTGCTGTGTCTGCGATCCACTTTTCTCCGCAGAAGCAGCTCTTTTGACTTTGTTCAAGGTCAATAGAGAAAGAGGGGGAGTCTTCTGTGTATCGATGACGCCGCTTTGATCCCGCTTTGGTCCCGCTGTTCGGCGTCTACTTATTGACTTTCGTACAGTACTTGGACTTACAAGTTGATCATTATGCCAAACCGAACACGCATAGAGGAAATTTTCTTAATCTGCTCTGGCAGTTCCCCTACTCCATCAGTTCAACTTTAGGCGCCACATCCCCTCTTCCTACGTCATCGAAAAAAATAGGAGATTTTGCTTTTTGTGGATGAGACCCACATTTGTCCGCGGAGGCCAAAATGCATAAATACTTCCCGCTTCTTGACTTCAAGGGACATTACGAACCCGCAAATCATCACACTCCAAAGTCATTAACATTTCACATCTCACAACATGTCGACTACTATTGTCTTTGACCAGCATCCTGTCTTCTTCCTCCAAACCTCTTATTCCATGGCTATCTACGCACACGTCTTATTGGTGAGTTGGCAGAGTTCGAACTTTGAATACCAGCCCTTATCATACTTACAGGGCGTTCTGGCGATACTTCTCCTCTGGTTCGGGTTGACCTTGGCTTTCGTGAAGCCCCCCGTTCTTGAAGTTCCTTCTAAACGTCCTCCAATGCCGCTCAGATCCGGTTCTTCAACCATCGTAGTAAATACACTACCGAAGGATGGACCTAGCAAAGGCATGATACTGACAGACGCTGTATTGACCGAAGAACGTAAGTCGAACCCGCTTCATTTTGTGTATCTACCTTTATAACCTCCTTGGATAGCGGAATCAATACTACCCTTCCATGAAGAACTACCACCCTCTACATTCGTGACGACAGACGATTCGTCGGACTTCATCACTTTCACCAATCCATTTGCCGATGTCGATGCACCGGTGAAAGTATCCAAGTCACCCAGCCTCGCACTTTATCCATTCGTTCGTCGTATGTCCATGCGAAAACATCGTCCTTCATTTCGTATCCCCCCCTCCTCTCCTAATGCTGTCACCTCTCTGCGATCACGCGCTAGGGTGTACCGCCACGGATCCCTCGCCGACGACGACGTATCTTATCTTCCCCCTCCTCACGTGCCTTCGGGGAAAGTGAGACTGATTCCGGATGATGATGATAAAGACGAGAGGGCGAAATGTCCGCCACCCGTCTCGGAATCCAACACAACGACAACAGACGTTCCGGCTGCAGTTGCATCGCCGTCTAAGAAGTTCAGGCTGCCAGTGATGAAACTCAAGCGGGTAACGAAAAGGGTTAGAGGATTATTCCACCGCTCTCGGCGGTCATAGCGATAGTTTATCATCTGTATGACGATTCAGCATCTGTATTCAGGTTTTCCACTATACCCAGGACTTTTACATGTACCATACCAGAGCTTTTCTAGAATCCAATTAACTCGCCCCAATCAGTCAATCCGTTCGTGAACTTACATTTAAAACATGACCTTCATCTTTTCGTGTTTTCTGAAATGTAATACTTATAAGGCAAATAGGAGTTTCAGCTCCGTAATAAGTCGGCGGTGAGTCCGAGTCGGCGGGGCTCACAACCGAAAGATAAACACCGACCAAGAACTTGCTAGGAACTGCCGAAGAAACACCAGTACCCATACACATTCGAGGTTAACATTTCTTCATCTATGCGCTTTCTCGTATGAGTCGCGGGAAATCAAGAACGCGTGATATAAGCACGGAGAACAATACAATCACATGAAATCAAAAAATTGCTTCATGAATCTAAGCTCGTCGCCAGCCTGTCCGCGTTCTGTGCAAGCTGAGGTGGGCAGGCTGGTAACGAGCCTACCCCGAACCATAAGTCGAATAATTTCAACGCCTCATCCGGCAAGCAACTCGCTTGATTAGTCCTTTCGTATACCTTCAACTCACCACTCTGACAGACAAAACTGAGCCGTCCCCTCTCACCATGCTTCTTCACCAGCTCCTTGATCTGGTCCAAGAGACGTCTCAATTTTTTGAAGTCCTCTTGGATTGTCTGGGCTACTTTCTTAAGCTCAGGGGACTCAAGCTTTCGCTTATTGACCTCTTTGAAAAGACCTCTCTCATGGGTAGCCAAGAAGTGATGAGGAGTTTGCGAAAGAAAGAGTTGTGGATAGGACTCTGTCCAATTGAAATCGGACGCGTACTTAATGGAGCATGTCGTCATTTCGATGATTGATGACTGAGGCACAACGGATCCGCCAGGAATGACGGTGACGGTCGGAAAGGTTTCCAAGCCCTCTGTAGCATTAGTAGAAGGAGGAGGCGCCGCGCTCTCTGTTCGGAGCTTGACACCGGATAGTGCACCAATGATATCGTCAAGGTCGTCGCCCGACGAAGACGCAGTGGGCTGGGGCTGAGAGGTCTTCGGCAATACGATACAGGCGTCCACTTCAAACCGAACAACGAGCTTTAGGCCGTTCAAATTCTGAAGAAAAAATTGATTCAGTCCCATACTAAATTGTGACAACTACGGAGCTCACATATCGTATGATCCTGTGATGTCCCGTACTATTCTCGCAACCAGGAGCAACCCTTGTTGAAGCTATTTCGAAATTGAACCCATATGTTCTTCCAGTCATCGGTTCCTGGTATTGGTTTTCCCACCGATTGAACAACAACGTCTTTCCGGCAAGCTGGACGTCGATCCTGAAGTCATTGGCAGTACCATTGATCCAACGAAGGAGCTTTCGAAGATTGTTTCGATCGGTGACGAAGTCGATTGAGGCCCAATCAAATTCTTCTTTGTTTTGCGTGCTGACGTGATTTACGGCAGTAACCAGAGGGAGAAGGACACTACTTGAACAGCGATATCCATTCTGGTCTTTGAAAGATAATCCGTCATCCGCATGTACTTGGTAAGGTGGTGCGCGATTGGTCCATTGCCGGGGCGATCCTGGCAATCACATCAGTCACGAAACTTTCCCTTCTTAGTAACGTGGACAAATACGTACCAGGTACAACTATTGTCGGAGTAGGTTTGTCAACCCAGTTGTACGAGCCAGCATACTCGAGGTCGGTAATTTTGACCTCTTGATCAGAGCTATGAGTAGATAGGTTCGAGATTGTCTGTAGAGGCGTTGACGACAACCCTCCTAAGATATCTCTGTCTCCGGGTAGCTTGGCCGGAGTACGGCTACCAAAGCTCGAGTATGAAGCGCGAGCGCGGCCTCGGATGCGATACGAGGACATCGTTCGTCGCTGCTGTAACTTGACAATTCCCTACGGTGATATATATATATATATAACAGGCGGGCGCCAGAATTTGCCTTTCTTGTGGCGCATACTAGCCATGTGACATTGCCGCGCTCTAAAGAACCGTCATGTATGGGAAACACATCGCCAGTATGGGTATCTCGAAGTCACATTGTGAACCAGAAGCACTTTGGAACAATCCGCAGTCAGGTTCTTGAGCGCTGGAGGCTCATATGACGTGGGATAAGTAGATAGCAGCTCCACGTTGCATGGTCGCTCGACAGAACGTGAGAGATGGAAGTAAGAGAAGCTAGAAGAATGGTGGGGCCAAATGCGTGAGCGCCGCATGCACGTGGTCTCTTCAAAGTTCACGATCATTCGGCACAGCCACCATATTGTGCTCATCAAGTTCGACCTCGCCAATTTTTCCGAGTCCATATAAAGACTCTGCATCGCCCACATACGATTTCTAGTGCGAGTATGAGTGCGCTGTATGATCACTTCTCAAGCGATGTCTTTCTGACACCCAGCTCAGACACAGAAGCTCTTGAAGGACGTTTACTCTTTGCTATTCCAAAGAAAGGTAGTTCATTCTGATCGTCCTCGCAAAGATCAGTTATTTATCTTGTAAATCCACAGGCAGATTGTATGAAAAGTGCATAGAACTATTGTCGGGTTAGTTTACGCGCTCGTTCTCATTGTGGTCTTGACGCGATGTTATCACATCGCCAGGGGCGGATATCCAGTTCCGGAGAAGCAATAGATTGGATGTCTGTGTTGCTTTGAACCACAACATCGCTCTGTGCGTACAACGAAAGAGCCGTCGTTACACTACGTTCTCATGTTCCACCAGCGTTTTTCTTCCTGCTTCGGACATTCCATCATTCGTCGGTAAAGGCGACGTCGACCTCGGCATCACTGGGCATGATGTCGTTTTAGAAGCGCAAATGGATGGGCTGGTCACCGAGATTCTGCGGCTTGGGTTTGGGAAGTGCTCTCTTCAAGTACAAGTTCCAGAAGCGAGCCCGATCAAGACAGTAGAGGGTCTTGCTGGAAAACGAGTAGTCTCGAGCTT
>JAGGAR010000073.1:0-27717 GCA_017657315.1 Termitomyces sp. K1Ag | reverse complement strand
GGGTTACAGGTGAACAGCAATAGCATGGCAACCTGGACCGGCTCCAGTTTCTTAAGTACTATCGCTTCGCAGCGAGACATTGCTATGCTCACACATTCAAAAACATAGGATTCGACTACATTCAATACACTTGAATAAGTATATGTCAATGTCGGTGTGTAGGGGGGAGAAACGAAAATGTGAGCAAATTGGGTTGAATTTGATCTGGAGAGAAGAGACCTTGCTATGCAATAGCAAGATAATATTTCCAACGATTATGTACAAGATTATCACTACCTAAGTCCATTGTGGCCTATAGAGTGTAGACAAACTCAGACTGTCCCGCGGCGAATGCGCTCTCTTCAGAAACCCTTTTGTTATGTTTCCAAAAATACACGGACATGAGTGCGAGGAGAAGGAGCAAAAGAACTTGACATGCAATCGTGGCATAGATCCCCGGAAGATACGTTGGAAAGTCTGTTTGTCTAAAAATGGTGGTTGCGAAGATGCCTCCGATACCCCCAAAGGATATGATCATGGCGGAGGAGACTGCTCGTTTTGTGTGAGATACCACATTGTTGGAGGACTACGAATTGTATCAGCCCGCATGAATCAGTATTGTCAAGGAGGATTCAATGTTGAATGATCCTACATAAGCCAGTATCCCAGGAATAGAGCCTCCAGATCCAGCATTGCTCAAAAATATCCCTTGTCAAAGAGACGGATAAATATCAACATGTTCAGCTAAACCTGTGACACTAACCGATGTAACGCCAAGCGGGAGAAGACGAGAAACCAGTGAGAATAAGTCCCACGAGAGTCATGATGGTCTGGATTGCGATAAACAAGGCTCTCAGGCGGAACTTGTCTGAGATCCAGGCAAAGAACAGAATGCTAACGGTCTGGGAATTTATGCGATGGTTAGTGATATGGACGGCATGGCCCGAGCCAAGTGTCGCACCGCGAAAACATATGGCGGAGCACTCTGATGAATTTCGTATGAGATCAAGCGGCCACCAGAGAAAGGAGACAGCGTACCAGTAGGAGCGAATCCGTGACGCTCCAGCCCATCCCACGAAGTATGATCGTGATGAAAAACCTGTACATTCTTGAATGAGCGAAGACACCGACAAAATTGCATGCGGCCTACCCAATGGCGTACGCAGGCATCGTCGCGCACATATACATTAGAGCTGCCAACGTGACCTTCATCAGACCTGTCTTGTGAGATTACTGAGAAAGGGCAAACCCACAGTATACCCATAGCTTCCAATCCAAAAGGTGTTCAAACAGTTTTCTTCTTGTCATTTTGTCAGGTATAGAATCACCACGATCACGCTCAATCCGGTCCAGAACCAATTTTGTCTGCTCATCGTCGAGAAACGTGTTATGGTCAGGAAATTCAGGAATGTAGAACCAAGCGATTATCCCAAAGACTACTGTGACGGCGCCTTCAATGATCTAGGACAAGATGCAGAATTGAACACGATGCCTGAATAGCGGGAACTCACGAAGATCCAGGCCCAGCCTGGAATACCGTACCGACCGCCCAGAAGGCTGAGAATATACGCGAAAATAGCACTAAATCCTCCCGTGAAGATAGAGACTACGTAGAACGCGGCGAGCCTGTTTCGTCACATCCAATCGTCATCAGATCGTATAGATGAAGCAATTCATTTTATACAGACCGTTTCTGTATTTCATGCCGCACATACCTGGAAGTTGACCCCAGGATAGTCAGCAATTTCAATTGCAGAGCTGTCTTGTATACATACCAAGTCGTGATGATGAAGACCATAGCTGGGAAGAAGCCTGCCTTCAAGTCGCGGCGATAAGTCTTTGCAAAACATGAGCCAAAGACCGGATGTAAGCACCTCGAATGCTCCCAAAAGAACCCGACAAAGAGCTAGTAATCCCCAGCTGGGGACAAAACCCATTGCCATCTGAACAAGCCCCCAGGAAACCACACAGAAAGCTAAGGTGTTGCGTTCGCCAAGTTTACGCAAGACAAGATTGCTTGGCAATTGGCTTGTATAAAAATTAAATTGTGGATTAAAGAGAGGTCGCGAAGCAGGGACACTCACAAGATGATGTATGGCACGAAATAGATTGAAGAGACGATACTGTATCGTGATCCAACATATAATTCCTAAGAAACATGGATAAGTGTTCTCCTTCCGCTGTGAACGACGACTTACAAGGTCACGATCCATTCCAGCAATTCGGGCGACCCCAAGGTTAGTTCTGTCAATCAAGGCGAGAGCATAGAGAAATCCAAGCAGGGGAAGTAACCGAAGGTCAACTTTGCGCCTAGGAAGCGATGTATCAAGATTCTGGTAGATGGATTTGGAGCAAGAAAATGAGCGTACATTGTCTTGCGCTCAAAAACTCTATGTTCCCCATTATCTTCAACATCGGCTAGGCTAGAGGTGTTTTGGATGTGAGCCTTAGAAGGAAGCGAGCTCGAGGAGGCGATCATTGTAGCAGTTGCTGGGGAGACGGCTGTAATTGCTGCCCATTTATACGAACTAGAGAAGCGTTGGTACCGTCAGGCACAAGGATTTCGAAGGAACAAAGGAGTTGTTTTTGGATACACAATTCCTCGATGCAGCAGAACCGGCCCATTTTTAGTAAGCTTCGAAAGCTATGGAGTTCATAGAAGCACGACTCATCCAAGATCAAGGTCTTGGTTGGATGCGCCCACGTACCTGGTTTTTGCAGCTTCTGAAACGTCGACTTGTGGTGGCGTGAGTGACACGAATAACCAGAACGGTCATTAGCCGACTCGGAATGCATAACGCTTTGCACATTCCCCGTCTTTCTGCGATGGCGGACCGGAATCGTGTCATCCGACCTGCCTCGCTGTATTGAAGTCCTGCGGCGCATGTACATCAATATCTGCTTGTCATACTGTTATGGTCCTGATCAGCTCCGGGAAACGATCTGACCGTCCGAAATATACGTAACGACGTTATCTACGGACACAAATAACTTACCTCGGTCAAAATTATGTCAGTCCGGGAGGAGGCAAAGCCGGTGGTCGTGTCTCCGTAAAGGTTGAACATAGTGGTTACGATTCGATCCACCAAAGACCACTGAACAACGAAAGATAACGTTCACGCGAGACCGGAATAGCGACACTCCGGTGAAAAGTCATCGAAACCGAAGGAAAACCCGCCATAAAACGTGTTCTGATGCCTTAAGTGTTCTAGTGGCGTACCCGAATGAGACCTGTGAGGCGCTGTTGACAAGAGATGAGGTTCCGTTGAGGGTCACGCTGAGAAACGTGTTCTATTATTTGAGCCTGCGTTAGTGTGTACGGAACATCACGTCGATAAAATGAAGGGTGCGAGTGCAGAAGGTGGCAAGCCTTGCCAGATCTGAAGAATCAGAGCTTCGTAAAGCATTCCAATACCTCGAAAGACAGCATATTCCACTGTCGTGCAAGCATGGGATGATTCTACAGAATACAATCTCGAATCCATGGGCGATCACCACTGGAAAAATATACAATACGGGTAATAAATGAACCAGCATCTACAGATAATGTCAGCATGACGCACAATTTCTTCACCGAACTCTTACAATTACAAAAACGAGTGTGTGACAAAAAAGGAGGGCTATGAGGTAGTTTGGGAATGGAAATTGGAGTGCTTTGCTGATGGAGGCTCCTTGCCCTTCCCGGGATCAGCGAAGGTAGTTGTCGGGTTTGAACTCTGCCCTTCATCTTGATAGAGGCCATGTTGCTCTATGTAGTCTACGACGGCAGTCGGCAGGAGGTATCTCACTGAGAGCCCTCTCCTTAGGAACAACCGAACCTGTACAACATATTTGTGAGCAACAAACCGGACCATCTACGGACATCATCAATGAGCAAACCTTGGTGCTTGAAACATCATTCTGAATGAGTTGAGAAATCATATGGATATTGCTCCGCCATCGAGCCAAACTGTCCGTGGCTTGTTCCATCCCTGAGCCGGCTCGTTCTACTATGAAGGTGCCATAGCGACCTAAGATATGGTCCAGCTGGATATGCAGCGGTGTAAGGTAATTTGTCAGCCGACAAGGGTGGATGAGACTTACATCAGCAAGACTCCATACGCCAGGCTCGCTCATCGTGCTGATGAGATCCGAGCCCGCGAGCAGCATGACATGAACATTCCGGTGCTCGCCGTCCTCCGTATGGATACCCCCAAGCACGGTGTTGATTTCGTAGTCGAAGTGATCGAGAACAACCGCAGTCCGTTGATAAGACTGAAACGCCTCCCATGGGTCTACCATCAACCAAGCGGCTGACTCTTCGGCAGCAAGATTGCACATATTCACTCTGCAGGAGTATAAGTCCAATGTACCGAAGCGAGTAACAGAGATAAATAATGAGTGAGCACATCATATGGAGTAAACATTCCAAATGTTTCCACATCTGGAAGTCATCACTGAACACCGACTCGGAAAACTCGCGTGCACAGAGGATAAGAGGAAGAGTATGATTACAGAGAGTAGTGCACTGGCTACGAGCATTGAGGTTATTTGCGTACTTACCGGTGACGAGCATTCAAAAGACCAGGTTTCTTGTACATATCGCTGACAGGGCTAAGATATCCGCCAACAATTTCGTAATTTGTGTTCTGGCGAACATAATCTTTTGCCATCTCGAACATGCGGAGGTGAAGATACGTGACAGGACTGAAGGAACCACAAGCAACCAAGACTAGAGGGATCTTGTTGGGATCGCGGAGAACGGTGCCAAGGCGATGGTGAGGGAAGGAGTAATTTGGGGGATTAGTGAAGTTCGCAGCAGTGGGCTGCGTAGAGACCATTGCGATACAACGGAGAAAAAGAACACAAGGGGCTGTAGTTGTCGAAAGATCGCAATAACATGCAGGATTCCGACTGACTAGTACTTATCGTCACGCAGTCACGATATCTCGTCTTACGATATTACTTAATTTGATGCGAATCCGAATCTCCGACTCGGAAGTAGGTTAAATTTTCGGATCCGAAGCGAGCCACTTAATCTCCTTTCCACGCAAGCGGCAACTACTTACACAGCTGCCTATTATAAGAGTACCGAGTGAGGAATCTGCAAGTAGTGCAGGAACGAGGCGAAGAAGCGACCTACCTACCAGCCTATACCTTCCAATTCAAACCATAGCAAACATTCGGATATTTTCTTTTTTCTTGCAGCCGTACCTGACACAAACCTCCATGGTTTTCAGGTGGTCAAAATTCAGCCCAGAATTGTTGACAACAGACCATCTCTGCGGCTTGGGGCACTAAGAGTCTGAGCCAACGTACTCCCGAAGGTCATTGTTTAGCTCGAGTGACTATTGGTCATCCCCGTACAGCTCCCAGTATGATCAAAGTCTATATTCTCCAAGCCAAACTAGACGTTACAGCCATTGCAGAACTCTACACGATAATAGAGAACCGCAAAGACGCCTCAGACGGACTGCAATTACAGCTCTGTGGAAATCCCTCCGACGCTGATGTCATCCTCTCAAATGTTCACATGCGCAAACGCCTTGAAAGGCACCTGGACTGGAGCATAGCCGTTAAGCCGATTGCCACCCCCTATTCCTGTGGTTGCTCAACTTCTTATTAGAGACAGAAAGCTATTGTGACACCCGACTGGCTTCGTGATTCAATCGCGCAGCAGCGTCCTCTTCCCTGCGCCGATTACGCTGCGCTTGGCGAGCTACGAGAAGAAACGGGCAAAAATTGCCCCGACTGCAGTCTGCCGCATTGCATTTGTTCGTCCGAATCACTCGAAGAAAGTCTTTTGGATAGTGGCACAATGAACTTCCTTACTAGCCCGCATGTTCTATCTAACTATGCAGCGCGGTTCTCCTGCCTACGCGCTAGTCCGCTTGTTTGCCCGAATCAAAAATTAGCAATCGAGCTAGGTATTCTTCGCATGCATCGAGATCTCGAAGGGAAGACCGTCAACGCTCTAAGCTATGAAAGGGCAATTGGGGTAGGCTTAACTACCTATGTCTGCATGGAAACACACTGAATAGAAATGGAACTCTGAAAGGTCATCAAAGGTGAGCGAAGCAAAGTCAAGCTAGTAAGTAGCTTTTATGGAAGGCTCCAACCAGCCTATCCTCATGTGATAACACATGAAAACTTCGATGCCGAAGTCGTACATTTACCTCACTTTGGGGAAAAAATTCGCTCTAAGGTACTTCATGTCTAAAACTGTTGGTTTTGAAACTAGTGATGTTAATAGATCGAGGAATTCATCCGCTCTGGACGCATTGAAGAAAGCAGTTGGTCATTTCTTGGCGCCCACTGATCTCCCGGTTGATAATAAATTAGATACAATCCGCTCGTCGGCTCGATTTCTATCACTAAAGGCTTTTGCAAGCATCCACGGGGTTGGTTCTACTACTGCTCGTCATCTTTACAGCATGGGT
The DNA here is from genome assembly GCA_017657315.1 of Termitomyces sp. K1Ag. Taxonomy (NCBI): domain Eukaryota; kingdom Fungi; phylum Basidiomycota; class Agaricomycetes; order Agaricales; family Lyophyllaceae; genus Termitomyces; species Termitomyces sp. K1Ag. The sequence goes on along the minus strand of JAGGAR010000073.1, from coordinate 21,319 downwards.
CTTCGCACAATCGAGGACATGGAGAGGTATTACGACGTGCCTAGTGCAGATGACGGCACGCCTGTGCTACCAGAAGACGAACTCATCTACACACCTAACGGCAAACGTGTCCCAACAGGCGATAGAATACCCGATCTTGATATCAAGGTTGCTTTGGTCCTTCGACATGAATTCGCAGTTTCCATACCCCGCAGCGAAGTTGAGGAGATACACAACCTCGTGATGGTGGAGCTCGAAGAATTGCAACCGGGATGCACCAGCACCATAGTTGGCGGGTAGGCCTCCTCAGAACTTCGTATGCGTGATGGTCTAATCATTTCTTCGTGTTTTTGTTCAGGTATCGCCGTGGGAAACCTGAGAGCAATGACGTAGACATTGTCATTACCCACCCAGCCCTCTGTGGCGGTGGTGAAAAGATCAAGGGCTTACGCAAAAGACTAGTGGAAAGGCTTTACGAACGTGGTATGCTGCACCGCGTGTCAGGAAATCTTCGGTGCCATCCGTTGACGTTTTCCTAACAGGACTGGTCACACATGTGGCTCGTGAGTATTGTCTGCTTTATAATTTGATCATGCAGAAATGCTCTACTGAGGAGCAGGCGGAGCTGGTTTTTTTACACAGGATTTGTTTCATTGGCACTCCCTAGAAAACGCTTTAACGGTCTTTCGACTCCCAATCCAACTCGGTGAAAAACACATACATCGCCGGCTCGATTTGATTTTTGCAGCACCAGAGGCATACTGGTCGGCAGTGGTTGGATGGTAAAAGTCCTTCACAGAATACCATCTTACTCCTCCTAAGATATGACAGGACGGGTTCGAAAATGTTCGAGAGAGATTTACGCCTATGGGCTAAAACTGAGAAGTGAGCTCAATCATCAATCTAGAATCATACAGCTTCCTGACTGTCGACCGGCATAGAGGTTTCAAGTTCGACAGTTCCGCAATGTAAACTGTCACTCCCTTTCGAGATACTGTTGCTTGCTGACAGTCACATGCAGAACACGTCGCCACGATTCAAAAAGGTTCTTTCCTAAAAGCGAACATGATGTATTTTCCCTCCTCGGCTTGGAATGGATCGATCCAACACTGCGCAACGCTGATATATGACGTCCATGCATACTGGGCCTTTTGTAATACTTAAAGCCACTACTCGTAATTGTACTTCGTTATACACTCAATATATTCTGGCGTCTTCGTTACGAAAATGCCTGAATACCAGTCATTGCCTTTCCGAGAATAAGGGCATGGATATCCTGTAAATTGTTAAGAATGAGCTTCAAAACACAGGATGATCATAGATAATTTACGTTGGTCCCTGTAAAAGACTGGTCAGAAGGGAATAAAAATTTGGGTCGAGGACAATGACTCTTACCTTCATATGTGTTGGCAATTTGTAGGTTTGCGACATGTCGCCCAACGTGGTATCTGACATTCGATCAGGTAAACAACAGTTCAAAAGTGAATGGCGAGACTTACTCGTCAGCGCATGCATTGCCACCTAGGATGTCAAGGACAATCCGGGAATGTTGCAATGCCTTTCCACAATTATTCTTCTTTATAAGACTGACCATCTCTGGTGCAAGTTTCCCTTGCTCCTTCAGCCTACCTACCTGCAAGCTTGCGTGAAGCCCAAGTGTGACCTCAGTCTGGGCATCGACGAGCTTCTTCTGTACGAGCTGGAAGGAAGCTAACGGGCGTTTGAATTGGTGACGCTCAAGAGCATATTCACGAGTCCTGTCGATACAATCTTCAAGTGCACCCATAACCCCCCAGGATATCCCAAATCTATGGCACAAATATTGAGAACTAAATCTTTAGTACATTGGAAGGGCGTACCGAGCAGAGTTGAGGCACGAGAAAGCTGAGCCAAGGCCCCTAGATTTCTCCAAAAGGGCGTCATGAGGAACACGTACGGAATCCATGAAGACAGATCCTGTCACAGATACACGGAGTGCAAGTTTGTTTTTGATCGGTGGTGCTGTGAGCCCTTTGGCTCCCTTAAACAAAACTTGAGTAAGTATTGAAGAAGTAACCCTAGCAGGCCGTATACCTTTTCCAACAGAAACCCGCGAACCTTGCCATCCCACTTGCATCTTGCCCAAATGACAAAGACGTCGCTACATGAGAGTCAGATTCACTTCTTGTGTCAGTCTAGACGGTGCTCACGCAACAGGGGCATGTGTTATCCATGTCTTGCTTCCATTGAGAATGAAGCCTCCATCGGTTTCTTCAGCGGTAGTCTCCATTCCAGCTGGATCAGAGCCATGGTTGGGTTCAGTCAGACCCTAGATTGCTATCAGTGTATTGATAAGAAAGACAACACAGAGGTTACGAACAAAAGCTCCAATTATCTCTCCTTTCGCTGTCGAAAACCGTCAACATATATAGACTTGGAGACTTTTTGAAGCTTGCTTACCAAGACGAGGGAGATATTTCTCCTTCTGAGCATCCGAGCCAAATTCATTAATAGGATGCATAACTAATGACGACTGCACAGACGACGAGGAGCGGTAGCCCGAGTCGACTCTGGAAAATCGTTGTCAGAAAGAGCATGACCTAACACAAAGCTTCAAACCTCTCAAGCTCCCTCGCAATTAAGCCATAGGCAACGTTACTCGCGCCTGCGCACCCATAGCCTTGAATTGTTGGGCCGAGCAAGCCTAATTTTCCCATCTCAGGGAGAAGAGCAAGGTTAGACTCTGATCTCAGAGGAAGTTAATGATACTATCAGTAACGCGTTCATAAAGCAAGTATATAGCTTACTCTCCGTTCTCCATCCTTCCAAGACGCGAGGCATGAGGTTCTCCTATTAGGAAAGATTTTGGCACAACGACAAGGATCCTATAATATGATTATATACCTGACAATACTTATGGGCAGTGTCCCTTCATCACTCCGAGTCAGTCATTAGTTAGGATGAGGTCCAAACGGGGTGCTCACCGAATGGCAATTTCTTCCTCAGTCAATAGGGATTCAAGATTTAAGGGATCCTAACGCGTCATTGAATATGTATTTTATACTACAAAGCATTCCTCTTCTGTACCTCCCATTGGAACTTTGCCATACCTGTGGGTATGGTCAACTGACACGGAGAGGTCGTATCAACAATTGAACCTACCAGAGGCTGCACGTCGTGCGTTGATTGACGACTGCAGGACGGGGGCCAAAGCACGAGTCGCGTGTACACGGGAGAGGCGAAACATTATTAACAAAAATTGTAGGTCTAGCAGTGAGAACGTGGGGAATGGTGGGGGAACGTTCAAGTGTGGGGGAACGAAGTTCAAGTTAATATTAGCTCTCCGGATCTCAGATGCGCTAGATCGCGTGACCCAGATCAACCCTAATTGTGCCTCGACGACTCATCATTCTACCCAGTGCCCAAAATACTTACCGAGGCATAGCGAGGCATACCCACAACCGACGAGAATCGGCGGCGAGCACGTATGTAGCTACCCTTAGCTCTGTATTGTAGCTTGCCGGCAACATAAGCCTAACAGACATCATCGTCATCATCATCATCAAAATACCGAGGCTGCCGGGAAGAGCAAGGAAGAGTACAGACGATGCAACACTCGGGAGGATGAAATTCACAGTCCAATTATGAACCTTCATGTCAATTGAAAACAATTGAAACACCGGTTTGTAAACCTTCGACTGCAGAAGTTGCACCAACCGCATAATGAATTCTTCTCCGTGACCTCAAAAGTGATGCTCTCAATCCCACAACATTGAATCGCTCCTTTTAGGTATTCAGCATTTTTATGGGTGCGCATGTGGACATGTCATATTGCAGTATACGATATGTGAAGAGGAGAACGGCCATGGTACAATACGGTCTAGATCGTCGAGGGGTAAAGCATCTGGAAGAATCGTGAGCAAATGATATGAACCAGCTGTTAGACACAAAGTACGCACCACTCTGACGCTAGCACCGAATGCGCGGGGAGGGAGGTTGGAGCGGAATTTCGATTTTACGACACCAGAGGAGCCGTGTGGCCTTGTCACACGTCTATCGATACGGTGAGCAAAGGTTGTAGGTAAGGCAAAGGCCTGATGCTACGACTCACCCCCAGATAACCCGCACTTTAGAGCCCTGGATCTCCCTCTTCGCCTTGTACACAAACGCGACACGCTAATATGACGGATATTATGAGGACCGATGCTCGTAGAGCTACGGCAGGTAAATCTCACCTTGCCAAGGTAGAATTGGGCGTCCTCCTTGGAAGCAACACCCTCAATCTGGATGAGGGAGGTGTTGGGGCGAGAATTGCGCTTGGCACGCTTGTGGCCCAAAACGCGACCTTTGCTGTACAGTCTGTGCATTCGAACGTGGTTTCAGTATATTGTAGCTCGAGTCGAGGGAAAACGGGAGAAGGTGCGAATGCGAAGTTTCGAGAATCCGTCATCCTAAAGTATCCAAAGCAATCCATCCCTTCCACCTCTTCGAAACCTTCCTTCCACGCACCAGACCATCAGCATGACATTCAGAGACAGTATCTCACCTAGTAGAGCCCATTTTGAATCTTGAGAAGTGCCGACGCCGTTGAAATCTTGAGGGGTTGCGTTCACTAACCAAAATTGCACCCAGCAAGCAACAACTTCGGATCCAAACAATGACAAATATATTCTGAAAGAACGGATTCTCTTAGATTCCTGAACGCATACAATGGGCAGCTGAATACATTTGAAGTAATTATTAAAAATTAACTACTATGTCCTAAAATAAACCAGAGAAGAGACCGGAGATTTTCTCCCTTATCGTCTTCGGTTTCTCTACGGTTGTTCGTTTTGCATCTGCGGCCTGTCGTGCCTCTATGGATCCTGTCACATTCCTCATGGATGGTTGCGCAGGCTTCTTCTTTTTCGACAAGTCCGGGAGAGGATTGGCCTCCTTCTCTTTCCTCTTCTGTTTCTTCTTCTGCTTCGCCCTGTTCATGCTTTTGGCTTGCTGGTGCATTTTGGTTGCAGTAGCTTCAGCCTTAGCAACAGATTCAGGCAGCGTGGTCGAAGGTTGAGCTGGTGAAGGGGGCGGCACGGGAGAAGGAGAAGTTGTAACAGGCTCTCGAACAGGGGCCTCAGACTGGGCTGAGGGAGGTGAAGATTCCAACGCAGGTGAGGAAGAGGTTGTATCGGGTTCGTGCTGAGTCGAAGAACTAGATGTTGTGGATGCGTTTGAGGAGGGTGGGATGTGAAGTGTAGGAGCATCCGAGGAGGCAGATACATCTGGCATTTGAGATTCAACCAAAACGTCACTGGGCATCGGTGAATCTTGCGAGGCATTTTCAGGATTGGAAATCTGAAGAGGATCCTGCTCCTGCAACGCGGTTTCGAGTTCTTGGCCCGGGGCTTTCTCGTAAGGATTCGGAACAGCACTCATCTCGCTATAGCGTCTAAGGGCGCAGCGCATTCGGAAATGGTCAATGGAAGTCGGACGGAAAACCTTCTCGATTGACAATTCAGTTTCAGACGATATGGGCTTGAGCGAGTGAAAGCCACCCCATTCAAGGAAAAGTCGGGCAGTCATGCTTGACACCTCTGTTGCTTTTGTGAACATTGACGGTGAGATTAAATTACTTTCTGCAAATGTTCCGTAAGCGAATGTGCAGATTTTCAACATGGAAGTTACATACTAGCACAGTCCACTGTGTAGGAAAGTGTATTTTCGTCAGGAGCCGAGCCTTCACTTTCCGATACCCCGGGAGAGGCATCACTTGAAGAAGTTCGTTCAGACAATTGTGGCTGGAGGAATGGTTTTAGATCCTCGAGGCCAATGCCGCCTGGTCGACTGTGATCTACAGACGGGCGTTTGAACGCAAACGTCGTAGGTACAGACGGAAGGAGTTGAAGCGTCGCCGGGTCTTTGAATACTACACGTACAATAGATTGATAACGGGTATTTTGGTCGTAGTCCTTGAAATGGATGACATTAGACCAGCAGGAAAGTGCTGTCAAGGATTGAAAAGAACGTACCCTTCTAAATTGAAAGTCTTGAACGAGACCAAACCTGCGCTCTACGTCGCGTATCAAGGCTAAGGCTTCGGCTGGAGATCTGAGAAAGTCCTGGTTTGCTCCCACTTTGATGAAAGCCGTGTTAGGCTCTGCATCCAGTTCATGGTGAAATATCTTGTTGGGCTTGGCGACAGCTCTTCTTACAAGAGGGGGACGGGGGTGATATGCACGGACACGGAGGGGGAACATGGAGAACGAGAGTCGTGGGTAAAACCAAAAAAAAGTGATGCCGCTAGTCCGGCGCGTGCAAACCGAATACTCGACAATGAACACCTACAAAGCCGCCCTCGACGCCCTCTCTACTCGAACAAGGACTCCCCTCCCCTCTCTCGTCCTCTCCTTTGGCGTCCTCCACGAGCTTACCGCTATCGTCCCTCTCGTGGCAGTCTTCTACGGGTCGCGCACCCTGGGCATTGGCGAACGCGTAGTCTCAGCCATTGTCGACAATTCCGACACTGAAGACACTCTTGGGGCGAGAAAAGTAGTCCGAAACTGGGTCGAGGAGGGTGATGCGTGGGCAGCCAGGATCGGACGTCGATATGGGGTTTTTGGCTACGTAAAAGGGGCCCCAGGAGCTGCAGAAACGCCCAATGAGACTTCCGAGTCACAGTTAACGAGCCATCTGGCTGGCGATGTCGCTAACGCGATTGTCGCGTATGGTGTGACCAAGGCACGTCCTTATGCCTTCTCTTGGGTACAAGCTGACACCCTGCCAGGCTTTGTTGCCAGTTCGCATCGGCTTATCATTATATATGTCGCCTGCATTCTCCAGAGGGGTCATCGAGCCCATTCGCAAGACCCTCATCCAACCTTTTCGTCGAAACCCATAACACTATTTGCGCTGTATTTGCTTCTGTTACCAACAAAAACTCTACTCATGCCCAAACTTCGCCTCAAACGTACACCAGAGGAGGAAGCCGCTCATCAGTTACGCAAGCACCAGCGAAAAGAACAAAAGAGAAAGCGTAAACATGAACATGATCACCAGTCTCAAAAACGCCACCGGCCAGATTCTCGGCCCTGGGCTTCAAGTGACGAGGACCCTCCGCTAAGCTCAGATCGTCAACCCGGATCGTCCCATTCTCGATATCACACAGATGGCTTGAGAGATCCTGCAGATTTAGAGGAACAGCAATTCCGAGAAAAGCTGTTCGACGTTTTTGCGGATGACGAGCGGCTAGACTCGCTGGAAGCTCGGTTCAACGATTTTGCCCATGTACCAGGAAGGTGGAGGGCAGATGGAGGTAAACCGGGAATGCCCGTATACAATGACCCTGATTGGGGTGGAGATGACTTTCTCAAGGCAGACCCTCGATACATGGATGACGAGGAGTACGCTGAATGGATTAGGGTAGGGATGTATAGGCAAGTCAAATTTTCCTTCGTCTCTTGATTTCAGGCCTCACGGGAGCTCATTAGAAAAACGCACGCGAAAGAGTATGCTGAAGAGCAGCGCAAAAAGGAAATGCAAGCACAACGCCGCGCAGAAGAGAAGGCTCGAAAGCTTGAGACCCAGCGCCTAGAAAAAATCGCGGAGGAAGAGCGCCGGCTTAGGAAACTTGAAAGAGAGGATCGACGGCGGCAATCCGCTCGGGAGGAGTACGAGCTTCGCTGGAACGCACTTTTATCATTCTCCCGCGGCGGAGACAACGAGGGGAAGCAGCCACAGGAACTCAGGTTCCATGATATACCCTGGCCAACTCTAGCTGCCTATCGTCACAAGCGACCGCCCACATCTAGTTTCATTTCTATTTCAATGGAGCACCTATCGGCAGACGCCATCCTGGAGTTCCTTGTACCGCCATCTCCACGTTCCCGGGCCGACCCAACCAAAGTCGAGTCAGACAAGAAAGAACGGAAAGATAAACTTAGAGAAGCTTTCTTGCGCTTTCATCCTGACAAGTTCGAGGGTCGCTTCATGAAGCTTGTCAGAGAAGGGGAAAGGGAGACTGTCCGCGAAGCCATCGGGCAGGTCGTGCGCTCTTTGAATATGTTGATGAACGACGAGAGTTGAAGCTTACTTGCCCACCCTATACGAGATACCACCCATATACTCATCATATCCCATGCCTAGACATCTCCGAATAGAGAACTTCACATGTCAATTCCACACTAAGTACACATTTCTACGCCCTCGCCGCAACCGTGACGACAACTACTTGTTTCTTGCCAGATCGTCACATTCTCTCGATGCGTCCACGCATAAATAAAGCTCCTCTCTAATTCAACAATGACCACATTTAACTGTACAGTGAAGTCTGGGAGCAAATCAAAGCTTTAGGTTACGGTGAATAGAATTTGTTCTGGGGTTAGCCGGTCAGTCGAATAACTCCTTCCTTTTGAAACACTTCATTCTCTTAATCTGGCTGCTGGCCCCAGATTCAACCTGGATTTAATACGGTGACTAGCCTCATGTGCCGTGAACCCTGCGCACTCTCCTACTCATATTGTACTTGAAGGTCCATATGAAAAGCACTATATTACAGATAATTTAGATAAAAGATAATAATTTACAATGTAGGTGATACATCCTTATAGGAGAAATTATCAATTCAAGAACCCAACTGAATGCCAATAAGACACCCAAAGCTTCGCATCATCATCCCCGATCTGCCGCAACTGTTCAGGGCTCATGAATCCGCTAATGCGTTGGACCTTCTCCGTCGACAAACTTGGAAGTCCACCGGCTTCGTTCTGGGTAATAGTAGGATCACTGGCGTCCGCATTGGCATAGCCTCGGAAGAACTCGAGTAACTTGATTGCAGGCTGAAGGAGTGCATTTTAGGCCACTTTGCATTCCAGACACAAGATACGTACAATATCTGCCCAAGTCCCTGCAGTTGCGTTCTCAGCGCACTCCTCGAGGATCGAAAACCACTGGCTGAACGGAACGAGCTTGAGGTCGTGACCCAGAATCTCTGCAATGGCCTTCTTGATACTCTTTATGATGACGCTCTGTTGCACAGGCCGAGGGTGCACTAAGTTCAAGGCTCGCGGGAGTGTTGAATGGTCGTTCAGTGCAAGGTCAACAATTGTAGCCGAGATGGTATCTGCGCCGAGCCACGATGCAATCTGACGGATGAACAATATGTCAGTGCTTGAGATCCAAGAGCAGGAGAAAACGCACCCCAGAAGCGTCAGGAATGGTGCCTAGCGATACACTTGACTTGACAAGAATTGGTAACCATTCAGTTGTAGGCCACACACCCCTCGGGTATCCACCGGTTATCTGGCCAACTCTGAAGGACAGGGCTTGCAGACCACTCTTGAGAAGGATCTATTCAAAGCGAATCAGTATTTTGATCGTAACCGACTCGAGATAGAATCACCCTCTCAGCAACGTGCTTCGCCTCGCCGTATCCGCTTCCAAGCGCAACGGAAACATCTTCCATGACGTCTTCCGGTACCGCTCCCTTTGACTTGTCCCAATGTTGGACGGCAGCAATAGAGGAGACGAACAAGAATCGAGAATTCAAAGGGTTCGGGCCCGACCTGACAAGATCGATGAAGTGGCGGGTACCCTGGATGTTCGGTTCGTACGACGCCAACGAAAGGTTAAAATCAAGTCGCCAGGCATTGTGTATCACGACGTTGACGGTTTGACGGAGCTATCAGTGTATCAGGTTAGACTGCTAGAACATGGTTACTGTTTGAATAGCTGCTTACCAGGCTATACAAATCTTGGTCCAATCCTAAACTGGGCTCTGCCGCGTCGCCGGAAACGAATACCAACTTCTCACTCTTCAGTAACGCGACATCAAGTCCGACGTTCTCAAACTTTTCAAAGTGCCGCTGCAAAATGGTCTTCGCACCAGCTTTGGAAGGTCGATTGTACGCATACACCTTCTCGACGCGAGAGTCTTCCAACAACCTCGCGAGGATTTGTGAACCAAGATTGCCAGTTGAGCCCGTAAGAATGACAATCGCAGGCGATGGTGCGCTAGACTGCGAGGAGGATGGTAGGGGGACGTCAAAACCGGAGGAATACTTAGTGATCATCGCTTCCATAGCGGCTGCACGTCGCGAAGCCACATCGTCATGAACATCCTCCGAGGAATTGAGGAGAGACGCAATGAAGGCAGCGAGATCTTTGATAACGGGGAAGGAATAAACGAGGTTCGGAGACAAGTTCTTCGCTGCTTCTTGATGTCTGGGATCCTTCGAACGGCGCAAGGCATTTACGATACGCAGACGCAAGGATGTGGCGTATAAGCTGCAGATCAACGGTCTATCAGCTATCATAAGATAAGATTATCGGCACTTACCTATCAAATCCCTGTTCAAATAGATCTGCGACAGGGTTGATGGTGACGTCTGAAATAACATCGGAGGCTTGGTCGAGAAGCCATGCATGTAGGTCTATCACAGACCAAGAAGCTGGAGAGGAGGATTCTCCGGCGACCGTTTCTATATTCTCGTAGCTAGATAGAATGCAATCATCCATGAGGTATTGAGAATTCTCAATCAGATAAACACCTACAGCGCGGTGATCTCTTTCTCGTAAAGCTTTATCGCGGCTTTCCGCATGAGTGTACCCTTCGGAGTGACAGGTAGTGGCTTCCCTTGAGATGTGAAGAGGATCATCTCCTTAAAGATCCTGCTGTGGGCGGCAGCGATGCTGTTGGCTCCTTCTATGGTCGGCCTATTTGTCTGGTGAGTATCCAATTGAAGAGAACGCAGACAAAAGAACTGAACTTACCAAAGTTCTGTACGCAGGGAGGCGAGCTGAGCGTGATCTTCAACATCAATTTCAGTCTCAGTCAGCTCAATGAGGATTCCAGTCTGATCTCGCTCGCGACCAAATATAGCTGCTCCTCGCACACTAGTTGATAGCTAATGGTCAGTGCTTTCGTTTTTCTGGATTGTTAAATGAATAGCTTACAGTGGATTGCTGACAACTATAGCTTCCATGGGACCCGGAACGGTTTTTTCTCCTGACGAGTGAATGATCACATCGTCAATACGACCAACGCTTAGAGAAAAAAAAGTTCAAGCTTTATGGATAGGTCGGTTCGGTGGAGTAGGAGGCTTACATCTTCCAGAGACCCTTCTTGGTTGGATGGGGGCGCCATAGATCCGATGTCGCGTACCCGTCAACATCAGGAAGATTGTCAACCATAGTTCGGTGCTCCTTGTGTGACTGGAAAGAAGATATAAGAATAGGCACATCAACGGTTCCGTTTCAAATACCAGTAGTTGTAGTTCAAATGTTCCATCTCCCTGGGGCACCCAGCGCGTGTTCATGTTGTCATTAAATTGCATATACTCCCAGTCTTTGGGATCTTTGCCAGCGGGTGGTCCAAATCTCGTGTTCATTCCAAATTCAGTTCCACCATACGTCGCGTGGAGAGTGACGCCTGCCTCAACGAGCAAGTTGCCCATGTTCGGCGCCAAGGGTCCACCACCATATATCTATTTGTTATACATGTGAGGTTTGGGCTTCAATTGATTTCGACATGGGACGTACGGTGTAGTTCAAGGTCTTCAAGTAGTCGACAGCTGCGGGCAACATAGCCCATATTTGATAGAAGGTGGGAGGAGCGACGAGAACGTTCGATTTGGTGAGTTTCATATGCTCGAGTACGTTCTCTGGGGAAGGAACAATTGGCGGTAATGGTTTAGCAAGAGCTGAATTGGGTGGGTAGACCGTAATGGGAAACACTTCGTATATTGGGACGAAGAGCTGCACGGCCATACCGAAAGCATGGAACGGCGGCATGCACATACAACCTATGGTGAGACGAGGGTTACTGAACTTCAAATCATCTACGAGGGTGGATGGGTGAGTGTCCTTTTACGGACATGGAAAGAGAGAAACGTACCTGAAATTGCTCCTTGCCAGTGTATCCAGAATATATGGGTTAGAGCGATGGGTCGTGGGTTCCCAGTACTGCCGGAAGAATGAAGATAGAGACAAAGGTCGTCTTTGGTTGGCCGTTGGGCAGCTGGAGGGTAAGGTTTGAAAGCATGCTCGGTGGTCTCGCGCGCGAGGTAAGGATAGATGGAGGCTATTGAAGGCATTTCCTCGATTTGTAGCTCATCGGCGAGGGAATTACCAATTGTGTGAGATTTAATGGAATCGATCAGAGGCTTCAAGTAAGCGTGAGTAGTCAATAGTCGACGACATGATGTTTTCATTAAGAGTTCGATTATGGCTCCGGTGGAATTCCGGGGTGAGATGGCTAATGGCTGTACAACAGGAATCAGTGAGAGATCAAGCCAGGCAATAACGGAGTATTTACCACACAGCCAGCCACGATTAAACCGGTCACAATTGCATGGTACACTACGGTGTCGGCTTGCAGAAGAAGAGCAACAACTTCACCGTCAACACCACTGCGGTTGGGACGCAATAGATGTGCAACACGATGAGCCGCCCTACCAAACTCGAGATGGGTGATGGTTTTGGTCCCGCTGGGAGCAGAAGAGTCCGCAAAAGTGTAAAACGGCTGAGCAGCATTATGAGCTATATTGAACTCGATGGCATCAGGTACTAAGAAGTTCTCGTTGAGAGCAGGTATGACAGGTTTGGTGGACATGTTACTTGTCAGGTAAGAGGAGGATATTGATGCAGACTCGCACAATTGAGGCTAACCCACTGGTATTTATAGGACCAGAGCATTGCCCACGTACTAGTCTCATGAGGGATAGACGGTTCTTGCGCCAGCCGGCCACAAGAGATCTTCCATAATTCCGACATAACTTTAACTTGAAACTGGAGCTTCTTTTGATAAAAAATGTCCCAATGAAGTTGTTCATCCGAAGTGATATGCGGATGTGGCAATAATGTCTTAGAATAAGTCGTGTCAATGTCAATGTCTTAGAACAAATCGTATACATACCGCTCGCTGCCCATCAAAGTAGTGGCGGTTACCGTTCAGTGACTCAACCAAAGTTGCATCCGAGTCCGAAGTCCGACTGATCATCCAGGTACAATCAATCCGCTTGCCGCCCCCAAGAGCAGCCCTGAGCAGCCAAGAGCGAGCCCAAGACGTCGTTCAACTGTCAAGGTCAACAGTCGTGCCACAAGATTCTCTTTACAGCAGACTCAAGTACTCGAATCTTCTGTTTGTTTAGACCCGTACGGTCGTGATAGAGGTGAGTGGATATGGTCATATGACGGTGGATCTTTCCCGATCTATTACTATTCACTGATCCCATTCTCTATAGAATCCTAAAATACGTACAGTACTGTAAAACGGGAAAATTGCTTGTGTTCAAATTTATGCCTAATTTATAATTGGAATTTATTAACACAGCTTGAAGATCCCGCAGGCTATCATCCGTTGAATTGCGCCACTACGTATTTCAAAATTCGCAAGGACCCCCGAGTGACGTCAGCTGATGATACCCCGCGGCCGACGATGAGTCCAATAACATTTTTCGATCTGCAAACAATCTTCACATATGTACTTACCCCTCATGTTATGATGATCTCCTTATCGCCTATCAACCACAGACGACGAAGGAAAGCACCTACAAGAATTCGAGTTCAGAGTTCAACTCGAGTTCCATGATATACTCTACCTGGCATTCTAGAGTTTCTTGTACCGCCATTTTCGCGGACCCAACTTAAGCCGAAGAAAGAGCGGAAAGAGAAACTCAGAGAGAAACTTCATTGCGCTTTCATCCTGACAAGTTTGAGGGTCACTTGCATGAAGTTCAGGAGACCGTCCGCGATTATCGGGCAGCTCATGTGTTCTTTGAACAAGTTGATGAACGACGAGAAGCTTACTTGCCCGGCCTACACGAGATACCACCCATATGTCATATTTCATGCATAGACATATCCGAATAGAGAAGCCAATTCCACACCATACATATCAAGAAGTGCTCACATCACAGGCATCACACAAACATACGACTGACGTCCTCCAAATGAGAGTGCCGGCGCCGAAGGGGGGGATCTAACCATACTGGCGTCAGTCGTCAACACGTTACTGGCTAGACCCCAAGCTCAAAAACTTACAGCGTATTTGCAATCGACCACGCTTCATGCCGAAATGCGCTCACCGCCTCACTATCCGCATCACGATCGGCCCGCCACGCACGTTGCTCAAGCATATACGCGATATCGCTGAATGCGCGAGCGCATTGGTGGTGTGCGGATGGATACGACGAGAGGATCTCGCGATGCGTGAAGATTGCTTCGAGGTACTCGCCGCCCGTTGTGGTGTAGTTGTCGAGCTGCCGCCGCATGGTTTGCAGATACTCGCAACCGTAGATTTCGGGCGTGCTTGTACCTGAGGATGGAGGCGGCGCTGCTGAGGCCTAGATTTCGATCATGCCAGTGGATGAATGTGAATAAGGACATTGATAGAGCGCGTTGGAGGATACTGACCGCACATGTCGGATCTTCGAGCATCGGGATGTCGAACGCGTCGTTTTCTGGTGCCTTTCTCCAAAGAGAGTCAACGGTCTGTCCAACCTGTGTCATTTCATACTCACCTTTGACGCTGAGAGTTTCATGCTCTGTAATAAATCACAAAGCTCCCTCTCGATAGGGATCTTTCATCTTGTCAGGGATTATTATCTAGTTCAAAATATACAGGAACCCACCATACTGGTTAAATTATGTTCCATGGGTCAATGGCTGGAAAGAACGAATGCGCAGTTGGTTGTGATTCCATCCTGCTTTTGTACTGTACGAGTCATGGAGCCAAAGATCGACCTCGTGTTCTACACATGATTGAGATGTACGGCTTTGATTGTGCGATAAGCCGAAAACAGTGCATGTTCCATCCGTTTATCGTGCGTGTTTATCGTGCGTGTTCGTTACAATGCCTCGCAGTAGACACGTACACTGTTTGAAATGTGTGTGATACATGATTGTTTACTAACCATTACATGACTAAAATTGGGTATAGCATTATGATTTATGATATCAAGAATCTAGGCTAACGTGGTAGCTGGTCGACACCGTCTGTATTTTCGGATACGTCGCCCGGCGTGGAGTGTATTGTGGACTGTCGGCGATGAGAGCGTATCTCAAAGCCATCGTCCTGAGGGGCCCGGCTTGCTGAACTGGATAAATTCTTGTCGAAATATGAACTCTGATCTAGCTGTCTCTGCAGTTCAGAAGGGAGCATAACAGCTCGGTCAATTGCTACTGGGAGAATTCGATGGCGACCCCGGATCATGACCAAACAGAGGATGAATTTCGAGAAGGACTTGAGTTCACCGGCGAAAGAGAAATTGTCCTACCACGACGGATAAAGAAGTTTTGTCATCTCAGGTTGATAGGTACTCACGTTAGGTGTACCAAGGCTGAGTCCAACAGTCCCATAGGCGGACACAATATCAAATACTAATTTGATTGTTAATCCTACGAAGAAAACACGGGAACGCTAGAGATATCGCTCACCGACAGAGAATATGTTGAACCACTCGGCACTAGAGGGATCGTCGAGGTTGTGACGCTACATGGGACATCAGTCCAATCAAAATTCTCGGAAAGATAAACACATACCTCGTTGATGCAAACCAAGAACAGAGCTAGCCCGAGCCACCACATGTCTAGTTTTGTTAGCTCTCTTGTGATGAGTAGGATGACTGAAACATACCAAATGCGAGTTGTTTCCGTGCGTGCAATGCAAGGTATCGACCCCATGTTGAGACTCTGTGGCTAGTAGGCTCAAATTCGACCTCGTCTGTGTCATCGTCGTTTGGGAAAATCCCCAATGACTGTTCTTCATATACATTTGTTGAACGTACGCTGCAGAATCATTGTCATTAAAGGCTGTAGAGAGCTCAGGTAAACAAACCTCATCGCGATGGGATCTGTTCATGTTGAGTTGAGCCTCTTAAATTTGAATTATTCAAGTGACACGTACAGGCGCTGATGTACATCATGACCACGTAAAGAACTCTGTGTATGCAGCGTAAACGTCATAGAATCATGTTTGAAAATAGGGACGTACTTCACGGCAGCTGCAAGTTCAGCTACACTAACGGCTGAAAAACCAGCAGCGCGGACTGCAATTCCTTGGAAGAGCCCGACAAGAAATCTTGTGCCTAATGGTATCGCTTCGGTCACAGCATTGCCAATGTCCAGAACCATGAAGAAAAACCAATCAGTCATCCTGTTGATCATTAATAGAAACACATGGTTAAAGGTTATAGAACGTACGTCAACCCGAAAACTACTGTAAAGAGAAACCAAGTTTGATGAGAGGGAAACAAGAAAATAAAACATCGTCGCGGGTGATCTAGGAGGAAGTGAAGCGTTTCATTGGCCCGAGATGACTTAGAGACGCATTTGGTCAACGCCCATCTGAAGGAAGAATCAATTAGAATGTCAGCATGTATCTTGCTAGTTTTCGCACATCATAAAGCGCAGGCTGTGAGTTCCTCCAGGTCAGGAAATTGTAGATGCTCATATAAAACAACAACTCACAAGACAGGCTGAAAAGCGGCAATGGATTAGAGGAATTGGTAAACACGTCATGCCAGCTTCCAAAGTTATAAGACGTACGAATGCAGTGTTTCCAGCTAGGATCAGATAACCCATAAAGACCACCATCGGATAAGCCGTCTGGAAGGGTACCATTGAGTGATCTACGAGTGACATCCCTGTATTCGTATAGGCCGAAACAGACTGGAACATCGAGAACCTAATGATCGTCGCATCAGGAAATGTATAATGTGTAGGAACTGGGGCATACCAGACAGTATTTTGAGGACGTATTTCGGCGGGCGGGACAAAGTTCTCATGCCACCTGGGCTGAGAGATGTATGGAGCAAATATGATGAAGCAAATCAACTGCGTTAATATGTGATACTTGAGAAATGCAGTTGAAATCAGATCTTCATCAATGCGACGAGGCATCGAAGGTACGTACTGCGGCAATAATCCAGAGAAGAGCGTTCAATGCTCGGTATTCCACGCCACCTAGCTCTTCCATCTCTTCGTGTGTAAGATGGTGAAAAGCAGAATTACGCCCAACTAGTGCGTTGAAGGAGATGTACGGCACAGCCTTTCCTCCAGGAGGAACCTCGTTATATTGTGACACAAGAGACATCGTCGCTGGAATCGTCACAGTCCTTGTAAGCCTCCTCTTGAATTTGGGGAATAATCGATCTAGGAGCCTGCTAAAGATCTCCCAAGGCATCGGAAATCCTCCGAAGTCACGATGTTTGTAGCTCTTCGGTACATGCATTGTTCTCGAGTTCAAGGTATTCATGGATAGCTGTCTGGACACACGACGACTATGCATTGATCCTAAAGTGCGATTGAATGTATGTCCCGTAGAATGACTGAACACTTACTATGATCAGGAAGCGCTTGTTCCAGTGCTGGATCTGATCTCTCATTGTCGGCAATATCACTCTCTGTCATGTCAGCCGTCATCCTAGCACGTCGACGTGGAATGTTGGGGGCAAATTCGATCGTTTGAGTGCGAGTGAAGGTTTGTGGGAGGCCGGGGGACTGTAAAGACGAGGTAATTGGCTGTTGCTGCACTGTGTCGGAGTGAGGAAAGTTATCTGCTAAGAGTTTTGAATGGATAACTGGTCGAACATTAAAAGGCTTCGTACTTTCAGCTGATGGTAAAGACCGAGTTCCCATATCCGAGAGTCGACGGGATCGTCTATAGGAGTCGATATCAGGATGATGGGAGCACAGTAAGAAATGGCTGACCTCTCTTCCTCGAAATCAATAGTGCTGCGCCGTGTTGTGTGGGTGTGTTCATGATCTATCGTTGAAGGAACAAACGACAGGTGGCCGGGATTCGCGTTCTGTATGGTGGGCGCTTTCTCTAGGGGAACAGCGTAGCCGCTCGGATTGACGCGTTTCGGGGCGTCATCCACCCTTCGGATCATGTCTGGCCGTAATTTTTGAATGATGCCCTTTTTCTTGTCCTTCTTTTCCGCGTCAGTGACATCGAGGCGTTTCTTTGAAAGGAGTGTGGAGATTCGATTAGACCAACTGGTCCTTCGGCTAGTTTGAGCAACCTCTTTCGCATGTTCTTCTGCCTTGGCTTTGAGAACGTGTTTGAATTTAATTGCAAAGTAATGTCTGCCATGTTGTAAGGATTGATGGACGGTTGTGCGGGATTTTTGCTTGTGGTGGTGCTCACCTTCTCTGCAAGACGACAACCCAGGAAACGAGGATCTACAAGGGTCTTGAGAGATCTGGGCCTTAAAATAGATTGCAAAAGACGCACAGGATTGCCTAGGCACATCAGAATGAATAAAATGGTTTGCTGCCATCCAGTTAACATGCTCAAGTTGACAGTCGTCAGACCGCAGACTGTCATCGCGCTGACACAGTTGAATAGGGCGTCGATATACGGGATGTGATATCTGCCATTACTGGCATAGAAAATCGCGGAGAAAATGAGTGGGGTGAAGATGCTGGGATAGCCTTGTCATTCTATATCAAAGAACCATGATCAACGGACTTACTAGTACATGACGTGAACCCGGAAGAAGTTGAGATGTTTTGTGATCTTCCGCCACCACATAGGACCGTCGGTCTCATCGTCATCGTCGTCGACCCTTGTTACATAGACCATGATACGGCCAAACGGTGGATTGGAATATTGCAGACGGCTCCTGTGGTCACTTTTGTCGCCCCTTTCGGAATGCCTACACAAACAGCGGATCAAAAACTTTTTCCGGATCGTGCCTAGAGCTTAAATAATGAAAGCTCGGGACTTACTCGCGATATTGCATATATAGTACAACGATGAATGGTTACGAGTTTACGTGATGCTCACTACTAGTACGTTGAGCAATCTATGCGTACATACGAACTTATACGAGACCTTTACGGCTTTCCAGACACCCAATTTTGTCCAATGGAATGAATGATAATCGACGGCTCGATCGACATCGGAATGCAGTTTGGTCTGCATCTCTGAAGACGTCCTCTACTATGTGCGCTGTTTTCAATCTCGTCCACTGCCTAAGCTTCCTTCAGTTTGAAAACTATGCTCATACGCCATGAAAAAAACAGCAACGCTGACAGACCTTGAATCTCCTTGATCAAGTCACCACATGAGCCATTCCTTTGACTTCTCGAGCGCGGCATCCCAGTCACCCTCTCCATTCTCCAAAATGTATACTCCCTCAATCTCCTCTTTACCAAGTTTAGGCCCGTTGTACAGATGCGGGAACATGCCCTCCCCGCCTCGGGGCCCACAAACCTCCGCCTTGGGATCTTCCCAGCGAATTTTGTCTTCGAAATCGTCATATTTGACTCGTAGAACATAGACGAACGATTCGTCGGCGAAGAAATACTTGAGGGTCCCTGGTATCTGGATAGATGTCGAGAGATGTATAAATCCCGATTTTTCGTCGATTTCGCTCAAAGGAAGGTGCCCAGGGAGGTCGGCACGATTCAATGGGACGGGACAGGATGATGGAACGAGCTTGTAAATGTAGTTGGGTCTGGAGACTCCTTGGGTCATTGTATGATTTGTGTTCAAGGAAGACTGTAGTTCAGCCGCGCTCAGAAAGGCTCAGAACTGGTATTGAAGACAAAAGCACCTGATTGCGGCTGAGCTTGGAAGAAACCCGGGACTTGGTGGATGGCAATCGATAGCACGAAACAAGCACCGTCAAAACTCAGAACTTAACAGGTCCAGGAGGACGTGGTCGATAACCGTTTAAAACCTTGATTGGCAGGTTGACTTCAGTATGCATGCTGAACTTAACAAAAGCCTAGAACGCTAAGTCTGTCCATGCTACTGTTACTTAGGAGGAGAGGAGGCTGGCTGCGGTCAATCGCCAACATGGGCAGAGGCGCACAATGCGGTTACGAGATTGAGGCCCTCAACTTTGTGAGCCTGGCTGTCCCACGGCGGAACAACAACGAATCGAGATCGCCGCTGTCGAGTGCCGTAGCAAGTGTTTCGACTATGCTTGCGCCCTGAGTCGCGTCTCTTCCCGCAGCCAGAATCAAATCCATTCCCGCCGCACTGGCCAGGATCGCCCTGTTCTCGTCCGCCCCATACGCTGACAGTGCGCCAGCGTTAATCGCGTCAGTTACCGTAACCCCCTCAAATCCCAATCTTCCTCTCAATTCCCCGAAGACCATCTGAAATGACAATCCCGAGGGTACAGAATCGATGGCAGGGTAGACAGCCCAGGAAAGCATCACGAGCGGCACACCCGCAGCAATCGCGGAATAGTATGGGAGCTGGTCGACTGACTGGATCTCAGAGGCGGCGAGATTCAATGTCACCGGCTCTACGTCTGTATTCGCGCTAGCAGCTGCTGCGCCGAGACCGGGGAAATGCTTTGCAGTGGATACAACCCCTGTAGCCTGTTGTGCTGCTATGAAGCTCGCTCCGCACTGGCCCGTACGAGTTGGGTCATCGCTGAAAGAGCGCTGGTACTGGTCCTCGAAGTCTCCAGGAACGCGGTACACGTCGAGTATCGGCGCAAGGTTCACGTTCATCCCCACACTTGCTAGGTTCTCTCCTGCCCCTGTTCCTCCCGCTGCTGAAGTATTACTTGCGCACATTGCTTTCGCACTCTGCACTGGCTCTCCGCTAAGACGGCGCACTTGCCCTCCCTCCTGATCCGTCATGAGCAACAGCGGCAACCCCAAAGGGGAGGCCTCGTTCGCTTTTTTCAGAGAGGCAATGACACTGCTAATATTGGCGCCGATGTTATCCTTGAAAAAGATGACTCCTGCTACGTGGCCAGCTGAAATTGCTGTGAGGAGTGATGCTGGGGGCGTAAGACCCGCGTACGAGTAGATGACGTGCTGCCCTGCAGCAAGAAGGCTTGCGGATGTTGCGCCGAGTACAATACCCGGCACGAATCCAAGGAACAGTAAGGGGAACGAACGCATCTTGCAAGGCTTTTGCTAGCATGAAGAACTCTCCAGCCTTTTGTCTCTCGCGTTGATGAACATGGAAGTTCCATATGATTTCACTTGCCGTACAGAAGGCCCCATGGTTTGTGAATCCGCTGACTGGTGGAGCACATGCTCTATAGAGACTATGACAGATTTGACACTTGTCGCCGCATCATACATATGTGCAGTGGTCAAAGTTTCGGTAGCGGCCGGTCCTAGCTATAGAGAGAATCGACTCAATATCTGTCCCCCGATTAATGAGTGCGATGGCATCGTGGTACCAGTGGTACCAGTTGAACCGAAGGAGACAGATTCGAAAATATTGTGGGAGCAATTGCGTTCGACAATAGTATACATAGTCACAGATTGTACGATATGTAATAAAACCCCGGGCATCGAATATTGAATATTGAAGTCCATCGGAGACGCCACCTTGAATATTTCACGAGCCGCATCAGATTACCACGAGTAGATAGGTACTGAGAGTCCTGAAACTGCG
>JAGGAR010000072.1:0-33135 GCA_017657315.1 Termitomyces sp. K1Ag | reverse complement strand
AAATTTTTCTAAGTCCGAAAATTTTGAGAACAAACATCATGTTTGTTTACTGCCAACAAATATGCATACAGCTGTAAAGTGTTAGCGACTCAGCAGGTAAGCTATGTATTACCAGGCGCTCCGTAGGCTCACTTTGACATGTCTTGGCATCTTTTGGACACTGAAAACGTGAGACGGTCTTGGTATACTATGAGACTAAGATGCTCCGTACGTATACGTTTGCGCCAGAATAGGATACGTAGATCGAACGGATCAATCCAACAGCATAGCGAAAGATTTTTTATTGTACGCGGTTCCTGGTGTGATCTAGGATTCCAGGTCGAAGAGCCCAGTTGACTTGGGTTGACTTGGCTAGACTTGGCTGAGTGACAGTCTTTAGTCCTGTCCGGGAACCGGTCAAGTTATACACTACGTTTGATGTATTTGATGCATCCAACAATTGATGGCATGATGACTCGGATAAATTTATGATGGAATTCGTTGGGAATATGTCCCGCCGTTCACCGGTGCACCAACGAATTTCCTGGCCACGTTATAATTAAGGGTGGGCGAATTTCTTTTTATGGCTTATTCCGAGGTCATGGAGAGCTGTCTCTCATCAGCTTTCCCTTATCAGCTTTCCCTCGGTTGTCTGTCCTGAGTGACTGGAGTTTTTCCTTAGCAATATGGTAACGCACTTAGCCTCCGATTGAAGTCCTGGAATCTGATCAAAAGAATCCTAACTGGAACTACCTACAAATACCATGAGCCCTTTCACGTCAAGTAAAATCTCCCCATCATCGATTTTTTCTTGACCACATTATAGTATGTCCTCCAAAACAAAAGCGAAGAGAAGTGCACCTGCCTCCAACCCTCCTGCTGACGGTGACCACCGCAAGAGGTCAGCACTATCACGTTCAAACGTCTTGTTCAACAATATATGTTCCTTTTCTCTCAGACGTCGCAACCGAACAACCCAATCATGTCTCAATTGCCACACCTCGAAACGAATGGTGAGTGTCCTCTGCATCTCCTGTTATCCTGTTAAGTAACGGACATCAGTGCGATCGCAAACGGCCAGCGTGTGCACGATGCACGCAACTCGGATTTGTTAGTGTAACTCACTTGCATTCTGGATTGAGTTGATGCGTGTGATTAGACAGGCCTGTGCGTCTACGAGATCGACGACCCAAGCCAAAGATCGGAGTCCCAAGATGAAACTGCACGTCTTTTGAAGCGTGTTGCTGATCTAGAAAGTATCATTCGTGAGGTAATTTCTTTTGTGACTAGCCCAGCATGTTTCTAAACTTGTTTCACAGTTGAAAAACAAGCCTCATCCTCGATGGTCCCAGTCAGCAAGTAATCAAGCTGATAGATTGCACTCTCGCCCTCATCTTGGTGACGGAATAGAAAGTCAGGATTTGTCGTCTAAGGCATCCTCCCCCCGAACCTCATCAGAGAGCGGAGAATCATTTCTAATTGAGCGCCCCTCGACGCGTTCTTCGACAGCCAAATCTTCCAATACATATCCTTCTTCTCCTATACTACTATCCAGTTGTCGGCCATCTTCGCAGTATTATGCATCGTCGCCACAAAGCACTCCATCGCCTTCTTTTCTGACACCGACAGAAGAGTATATCCACCCACACGTCACAACTGCTACCCAGCTGGACATATCTTTTGACCACGACTTATCGTCAATGTTCCTGAGTACGTATCCGAATCTGATCACCGCCGGTGGCTATAGAATGCTTAAGACGGACCGAGCAGATGAAAGACATTGTGGTTGTCTCCATGAATCCATCAATTACAGTGCCGTGCTGGAGCTTTCAGTGCAACTCCGTCGAGTTGTGGGCATCCTTGGCCGATCTCCAAGCCATCACATAGGGTCTACTTGCCTATTAAATCAACGCATTTCTGACCTTGACACTTTCACCGCGTACGTACCGCTCTTCCGGTTTCTGATAGAAGACTCACAAGTAGATTGTCATACAGTAACACGCTGAGTAACATGATAACCTCACAAGAAGTCAGCTTGATGAACCAAGACGGATCTCGTTGGAACACTGCCATGCTTCCGTCAAACCAGTTGTATAGCCTGAGTCCACACCAACCTTCGTCCAAAGTTTGGGACGTGACGGACCCCGGTACTCCACTTCCTTGTGGAGACTCATTGATGTCCTGGGAACCATTTCGGCGTACTACTTGTTCTGTATAGTACTGTGTATTTATTGTTTATACGTCCTGGCGACGTTCGAACTTTCAGCTTGGCTATCAGAAAGTTAAGCAAGTTTGTCCAGGGTGACCATTCGGTGACTGGTCGGTTTAACCTTCTCGTTATGCACCAAGAACTGTCCATTCAACTATCACATCTTCGGGTTCGGGTGAAAACAAGGCTTCCTTGGCAAAAGAGACATGTCCTGATTCATGTTCAACAGAAGTTGAAGGTTCTTCTATGGCTGGGTTGTAGGGCATGAACCGGTCTGGGTACTCTAGGCGTTGAAGCTTGAAGGATCATACGGTTTCAACCATAACCTGCGGACGTTCCATTGTCAAAATATTCGACGTACACAAAAAGTTTAGTGAAAATCGGTAAAGTTGATTTGGGAATGTTTGAGTTGGATTGACATTTCCTCGAGTCAGCATTCAAATGTTGTCGTACTTTATCTACCTCCATATCATTGACATGGTATGTATGAAGAACCAAGATCAGAATTATCAATGATCTCAGATGGCAAAAAAGACAAAGAAATTTGATTCCACATTGCCAAGAACAAGAAGTAATGTGGCCCTCATGGCCTCCATTGCCGGAGTGGTATCGTCAAGTCTGCATGAAATATCGCCCGTTTTTCGAGCGAGAAAAGTCAGGATGTTCAAGAGATTGCTTGGCAGCTGCCGGCAGACGATGTTCTTGTGAATCACGAAGAATGTCAATGATGGGCCCAGCTACAAGTATCGGACACTACCCTGGTCCAGTAAGAGAAACATAGCTTGCAAATCCAGGAAACATCTAGTCTCGTAGCACATTACGGATTTGGACACTGCTGGGGTATAAATAATCCCGTACTAGCTCCTGAATCACACATATATATGTATCAAAAACAGAAGTCATCAATCTCTCTGACACTAGCACATTCAGACTTACTTCTAAGACGACTGGTTCGAGTCTAGGAAACATCTAGTTCTTACGATAGAAAACTGGAACAGTGGAAGTAGTGATTTTTGGAAAAGACTCGGTGACTACTCTGGAATGAAAGCAGCACGTGACTTGTTTGAATCGTATTGGTCAGCACACAACAGATTTTGGGTTAGGTGAACAAAGCATCAACGTTTCAACACATTGAATCTTCACCACATACGTACGGATAACTTGCCCCTATGGCGTCGCATTTGGTGAGCTCTTAACTAGACTGGAAGCTCTACGCTTTATTGAATATTCGCCAGGCAAACATCTTTGGTACTGAACAAGATCGAGTGAACTGTTCGTTCTACTACAAAGTATGTCTGGTATAGAATTCGCTCAGGAGACTGACCATACTGACGCGAGAAGATCGGTGCTTGCCGCCACGGAGACCGTTGTTCTCGGAAACACATCAAGCCCCCCTTTTCTCAAACAATTCTTCTCCCCAATGTTTACCACAACCCTGCCCATGACCCCGTTTGCAAGCTTACCGAAAAGGAGCTACAGGAGGGTTTTGATGCGGTTTACGAAGACCTATACTGTGAATTAGCGAAATTTGGGCATCTTCTTGAGCTCCATGTAAGTACCTACATTCGAATTCTGTTTAGAAGGGTGTATACTGAGTTATCTTGTAGGTGTGTGACAATGTCGGCGACCATCTTATCGGCAACGTATACGCACGATACGAATGGGAAACAGAGGCTCAGGCCGCGGTTGATAATTGCAACGAACGGTGGTATGCAGGCATGTAGTCTACGTTCTTTTTGACTTGATTTGTCTCTAACAATGTGGCAGGGCGGCCTCTCTACGCTGAGCTATCACCGGTTACTGATTTTCGTGAAGCCTGCTGCCGTCAGAACGAAAACGGCGAATGCAATCGTGGGGGCTTTTGCAACTTCATGCATTTGAGGCTTGCATCAAAAGAACTTGTTTCATCTCTGAGGGCAGGGCAAAGACTCGAAAGACGCCTGAATCCAAGGAAGACTGAAGGCGGGGGTGGGTGGGAGCCAAGCAAAAGAGAAGGTGGTCGTGGGCGTAGCGCAAGCCCGCGAAGAGGAGGAAACAGTGGAGAAGATAGGTGGACCAGGAAATAGGCTAACTAGCAGCGCGTGTCTGATTAGTGTTGACTTTTCATCGTATGATAGGACCACCCTTTTGGACTCCATTTGGCAACCCTTCAGAAGTAACTTATGTTGTTCTCATATATCTCCAACTGATGTTCCTTGTAGAAGCCCCATCTCGCATTTTGTGATTAGGTAGAGATGGAGTAAGTAAATACTAGAAAAATGGCTCGAATATCTACTTTGGTCAGACCAGCCAACCGCGATATTCGCTCTGAGTTCTTGCTGCCGACAGTTGCGGCCACTGCACAATGAATCTGAAAACGGTGACATTAAGAGACATTTTCGTCTTTTCATAGTCACCAATCATACCTGTCCACCAAGGGTTTCAAGAGTTTACCGGAAAGTGAAAGGGACTGGACCCGCGCGAAAGTTTCGACGTATATGATCTGCGGAGCCGGCAGTCCAAAGAACTTACGACCCATGTCAGCTTTGAAAAGGTCATGGGGCGTCCCCGACGCACTTTGTTCATGTATACTACAATACAAAGAACGAAACATGTACCTGGGCCGTTTAATAACAAGACATCTGCAAAGGCTGGTCGGCCCGTCCGAAAGGCTGGATCCAAGATGAACAAGTATATGCTTGCCACAAGAGACCACAAAGCAGTAGGTAACGTGGTGAGAAGTGATTGACGCACTTGTCGCGCACGCGGAATCGTCAGGACTGAATAGTCAGGGGTGCCATTCTAATAGAATTGGTCACAACCACGAGTGGGAATGGACTTTCTTACGCACAGCTGAAGATGAATTCTTTACCGATTCAAGAGAAGTCGCTTTTTGCGCACTGAGAGTGTCACCTTGGCATACGATGTATGTGCGTGGGGTATAACGGGAAAAGTCCAAGGTAGAAACGAGAGTCAAGGCTTCGGCGGTATGACCGCCTACAAACCTCAGTCGACAAAAAGTGATCTTGACATCGGAGAAAAGCGTACCCGAGCCCAAAAAGACCGCGAGACTGCAAGTCTTTGATTGTTCTATGATTTTTCGCCGGGAAGGACGTGTACTTGGCAACACCAGGTAAAGCCGAATGACAAGAATAATCACAAGGGAAAGCAAGGCTACAAGTGGAGTATATGCCATCAACGAGATGAACTTGCACATACGCGATGGATGGCAGTGGACCGGTGGTGCAGAATCTGAATTAAAGCCAACGCAAGTGTGACAAAACTCATAATGTGACTCTAGGCACGTGATCTATGAGACGCGACGACCTTCAGTCCAAGTGAATTTCAACTTGAGAGCTTTGTCTCTACTTGCTACTAGATTCTGCGTCTTCCTATCGCATCGCATCTGTATTCGTGCGCTTCAAAAATCTGCCTGTGAGCCCCGGCTTACTCCCAATCTTGTTCATTCAATTCACTCACTAGTAAAAAAGCAGAACGCTCAGCTTCTCAAACATCGAAGGATCGTTGCTTGAGTTATATCCCCACGCTGAGACCTGCCCTCGCTGAGATATTGGCAAAATCATTAAGCTCGTCTCTGTAGAAGTGGCTCCACATAACAATCTCGCCAATATGACAATGCCTATGGCTGTGGATACTCAGATGGCGGCAGAAATAAAGAATGCCATCAAAGAATGCTCTGACCGTAGCCTTATATTAGCATCAAAATGGTATGCCCTAATTCTTATACTATATCCGTCTACCAACAACCTTATCTCTACAGGGCCGCTGAGCTACATCTCTCCATCCCAAAGACTAAAAGGAAACTTGTCAATCTCTCTTCATCTTCCATACCTGCCTTCTCAACATCCACTCCAGCTAGAGCTCGATCTCCACCACCTTCTACCCTTTTTGCTGTGGATTCGCCGGGATCTCCGCAGAAGTTGACTCAAAACCCGATACATCTGAATCCTGCACGCCATCCAGACGCCCCTTTGCTTAGTGATCAGCCGCCAGATGTAAGAGCCATGGAAAGCGAGCTGGAAGCTCAAGAAGAGGATATTCTTGTCACTGCTCGTGCATGTATTCATGCAAAAGAATTCAAGCGTGCTATTCACGTGTTACGAGACTGTAGGAGCTCCAAAGCACGCTTCTTAAGTATGTATAGTCAGTTCATTGTAAGCTTTTTCAACACTTCTCGTCTCGTATGTTAATGATGTCTTATCAAGGCAACGGAAAAACGAGCTCAACGCGACTGGCACAAGCTCGACAGTAGGCTTTTGCAATTTTGTACTCGGCAATTTTCACACAGCTGCAACAGATAATCGTCATCAGCCTCCCGTACCAGTAAATAATTCACTCAATGAACTGCTTGATCTGGTCTGTAATGCTACGGACCCATGGCTACTCTTCCTGTAAGCTAATTAACTAAAAAAGTCAATGCACCTAATCTACGTTTCAGGAAGGCGCTGTTTCTTTCAAGGTTATCAAGGCGCGAGGAGTCCATTGAAAATATTCTTCGTTCTATTGCAAGTTTTCCTTGGAATTGGTCCGCGTGGACACTCCTTGGAAGTTGTATTGGTGATGGTGAAGAGGTCGATCCCCCTTCCTTCATGGGATTGCATGTATACTCACAAGACATCCAGCTTTCTTCACTTCTTCAGCTGCTTCCTTTGCCGCCTACCCATCCTTTGGTCCAAATGTTTCAAATCAAGACGTTGAATGAACTCCATAACCCTTCAGATCATGAACTTAACCTTTGTAACCAGCTGTTGAGTCATGATTTCTTTCCGAACAGTCTTTGGATTATGAGTCTCCGCGCTTGCGTTCTCTATCACTTGCATGGTTAGTATTGGTGCCAAAGTTGTGGAACAATTGCTAACTCGCACTCCATAGACTTCGGCCAAGCCGAAGTCCAGTTCGAAAAAATTCTTACGCTGGATCCATATCGGATCGACGATATTGACGTCTACTCCAATATTTTGTATGTCACAGATAACAGGCTTAAACTGTCAAGACTTGCACACGAATTTCTGGCTCTGGACAAAGATCGGCCAGAAGTATGTTGTCTTGTTGGTAGGATCATTCTTTTTCAGGCTGTTTCGCGCCCACAAACCATGAAACAATCAGGAAATCATTACTCACTAAGAGCCGAGCACGAGAAAGCAGTAAAATACTTTAGAAGAGCCACACAGCTGGATAGGACCTATCTGTCTGCTTGGACGTTGATGGGGCATGAGTATGTCGAAATGAAAAATTCTCATGCAGCCATCGAAGCCTATCGTCGGGCCGTAGGCAAGTTTTTGGAGAGCCTTAGTTAAGCTCCTTCAGACTGATCCTTAAGTTTGACAGACGTTAATCGTAAAGATTATAGAGCGTGGTACGGGCTTGGGCAGGCGTATGAGCTCCTAAGCATGCACCATTATGCCCTGCATTATTATCAGCATGCTACAGCTTTACGGTTGGTTTTCCCCGCCTGGAAGTTCCTTGTCACAGATTTCATCTATTCAACAGACCTTACGATGTGCGGTTATGGCAGGCCCAGGGTATGTGTTATGAAGAAATCGGGAGGTAAATTTTGACTTGTCACAGACTTGCTCAACATGTAATCCGGGTTTCTAGACTTCGGGAAGCTGTCGAATGCCTTAAACATGCTCTCATTCCTGCAGATCCTCATGAGATCACCATCAACCTGAAGTTGGCAAGACTTCACCATGCACTTGAAGAACCCGCTGAAGCGGTGGCATATCACCGAAAGGTTGTTGAAGTCTGCCAAGCTGATCGTTGAGTGTGTTCACTTCCCCCGCGGGTATGAAACTAATCCGCTATCGTTTCCGTTGATTAGGCCGTCCCATCCAAGACTATGCCAAATCAAGTCTGGAGGTTGCAGAGTACCAGATGCGAATACCCAATGGGGACCTCGCCCTTGCTCGCGATTATTTGGAAATAGTCGCTAGTAGCAATGCAGAGGACGTGGGACGGGCCGCTGAATTGTTGAAAACCGTCAAAACCACTATACAGGTTCGGGCTATGTCTGCCGAGACCGAGGTTCGAACACACAAGAGTCCGTCAGTTTGCTAGGGCGTAAGAATAGTACATGGTGACAGGCGACTTGTTTGCTGCCACTAAGTTGCAAAAACTTATGCTGAATTATGTGATTGAAATCCATTGTGCAACAACTAAGTATTTAAAGTACTAGTTATATAGGTTGCAACTTGCTGCTTCCGAGTCCTACTTGGGAATGTGACCCGCCCTAAAGCGCGTGGGTCGAGGTCACGGGCTTGGGACGTCCAAAGAAAACAAGCGACAAATGTCGAGTGCCGTTGCCTCGTCTTTCCATCTCCAATCCTCATCTAAGCCTCTAGAAAAGGCGAATGGCGTTTCCACAGTCTTTGAAATATCGACCCCTCACACTTTTGCGGCCTCCGTAGAATCATCGTCAGCAGGTCCCTCAACATGGCGCGCCTCCTACCCCACTGCAACTACGGTACCGGCTGCCCCTGTAAAACGGCCTCAGATCGTAAAGACTAGAACCTCAGAAGAGCTGGAAATCATAGAGAGAACCCACGCTAGGTTTTACCATCATATTGTCATCTCAGCCGGTTTAAACCTCATCCAACTCCTAGACTTTCTTCACGTCTCGCGTCTGATCATGCTCTTGTGTTGAACCCTGACACGGATACCCCTTTCTCGGACACCGTAGATGTTTTACGCAGGCTTTTACCCTATCACGTCTTCCTCCAGCCTCAGGAAGATTTGGACATCTTGACAAGGAGTATGAAAGGTAAGGGAAAGGCAAAAGTGACAGAGCTCGAGGAAGAAATTATGGGTAGGATCTGGACTACATATTATGCCTTTATATTTTATCTTCTTCACCCAGAAACGAAGTTCGCTTTAGAATGCCACAAGCGACGGAATGCATTGGTGAAAAGATTTCGAGACATACAAACTCGTCAGGGAAAGGTTAGCCCTGCAATTTCCGTTCCTTCACACGTCCTATATTCATCGCTTTCACAGCGGTCAGCGCCTGATGATCAAGCTGTTCTCGTTGCATCATTAGTCTTGGATGTTGAAAGATCTGAGACGACTCTTCTAAGCAACGAACTCCGAACTGCCCGTGCAGAGCATGAACGTCGGGAGAAAGAGAGGCGCCTGGCTGTTCACGTCGCTCGTCCAGCATACTATGGACCAGGACCGGTGCCGACTGCTGCGGCGACTGCTGCGCCGGCGCAATACTACCGAGGATATCCGTATGCATATGCACAGGTATACGGTTCTCCAACGCAAGCCAGTTCAACACCCACCTTTTCCGTTTCCCCTATGCCTCTTGCATCCTCCCCAGCACCCACACAATCGGCAATTCCTGTACAGCTCCCGGTCGCGTCGTTACCTGCCCTCCATGCTCTGGGTATAATACCCGTCCCAGCTGCATCCCTTCCTGCAGATGGCCAGCCACAACCAGCGGCTATTTTACGTGGATCTACCTCGAATGGTACGATGCTGAGCCTTGAAATCAATGTCTCGTCGCTTCAGTCAGCGCAGATGAGTGGGTTGGCAATGGTGCTCAATTCCTTGATGTCCAAAAGCAGTCCTAGCCCCAATAGTACTCTAGATACACACGTAGTAAGCGGTCATGAGGCGACGTGAAAGGATTATTTTTTAACCTGTAGATTATGCAACTCTTATAAGTGTAGCTTCAGTGAGTATATTCTACCTTGCCCAGAAAATAATGATAAGTAGTAAAGTATCGTATACTGTATATCAAAGAGGTCTTGTAGGATGCCTGAGAAAGCCGCTACGATAGGTCGAGCTAAATTGATCATATGGGGATATCCAATTTGAGCCATTTTTGCTATTTTGGGCTCCCAAACTCCAGAAGCCCTCTACGACCTCCACGATTTCTTCTGCGACCCACGACGCCCCTCGTTCATTTAACAATCATTACGCTCCCTCGACTATATTGTACTCATACGATCTCCTTCATGTCGAGTAGCCCCGGACCGGTTGCTAACAACGGGCCTTCGACGACAACCTGGCGTCGTGAACGGCTCATAGCTATCGGCAGCGGCACTACGATCAATGCAGGCGTTCTAGACAGTCCACCTGACGATAGCGTTTTTGAGTCTAACATATCTGAGTCACCTACTGAATCTACGTCGCTCCCATTCAGTAGGACTTCTTACGGCACATTACCCACGTCTCAGGCTCGAGCCACCGACCTCAAATTCAGAAGACGCGCTGCCTCACGACTACCTCGTCTGAGCCTCTCCAGCCTAAAGAGGCCTTCTTCCATCCCGACCGCTCCTTCTACGCCTAGCCTTAGAGATCTAGCTCTTTCCCGATTGAGCGCTCAGCGACCCATATCCGCATATGATGCTCCCCTGCAGCCCAAATACGAAGCGGATGCAGATGCCAAGGTCAACGGCATACGCGTCTGGTACTCCTCTTTCTCGTCCATTGATTGGCTTCATGACGCCATTAAGGACTCCGCGCGATTCTCCCGCATAAGGAAGCGCAAATCTCTCAGGTCGCGTGTTCGATTGGCCATTGACAAAAGTCTTGGCTGGTTTGTGGTAACGATCGTTGGTTTCTTCAGCGCAATTGTCGCGTTCTTGGTCGTTCGGAGCGAGCAGTGGTTGTTTGACGTCAAGGAGGGCTATTGTTATGGCGCTTGGTGGAAAGCCAAGCGTTTCTGTTGTCCTGCTCTTAATGATCTCGTAGCGGGACCATATGGAGAGGAAACTTGTCAAAGATGGCGATCCTGGGTTGAAGTCGTGTCTCCAGAGACAAGTGGTTTTTCTTCCGAGTTTACGGAGTACAGTGTTTTTGCCTGTATTGCAGTGAGTGACTGGGCATAGTTGTGAGAATTAACTGCTAAAAACTTACAGCTTTTCCTTGCTTTAATCTCTACTCTTCTCACGATATACCTCACAAACTCTACAACATTTATCACACGGAAAGAATCAGGCGTTCTGTCTCCCGACTTTCTTGGTACCGTCGCAAACTTCAAGGATCCAGCGTCAAATGCCAAGAGGAAAGTGATGTACTATGTAAGTAGATCTTGGCGTCTTGATATGATCTGGCATGACAAGGACACAGGCCGCTGGAAGTGGAATTCCAGAAATTAAAACAATCCTTTCTGGTGCGAGATTGAAATATCGTTATTTTGATCAAACTGATTCATCATCTCCTCCCCAGGCTTTGTTATACATGGATATCTTGGTGCACGTGTTCTATTCACCAAGTCAGTCGGTCTTGCCCTCTCCGTTGCATCTGGCCTGTCTCTCGGAAAAGAAGGACCTTTTGTGCACATCGCGAGCTGCATTGGTAATATTATCAGCCGCTTTTTTGGTAAATACGAAAACAATGAAGGTAGGTATAAAATTTATTTGCTCGGCGGTAGTTGAAGGCTCTTTCAGCTAAACGTCGGGAAATCTTAAGTGCCGCCTGCGCTGCCGGTGTTGCTGTTGCATTTGGTGCACCAATAGGCGGGACCTTGTTCAGTTTAGAAGAAGTGTCATATTTCTTCCCCCCCAAGGTCAGTTGTACCCTGCTCAAGACCCTCACGGCGACTGAATATAGTATTAGGTCATGTGGAGAAGGTCAGTAGAGAAATCATCTGTGGATATCTTGCCTGTTCACATTCAAAGCATAGCTTTTTCTGTGCTATGATTGCAGCAATCACGCTCAAGGTGCTTGACCCCTTCGGGACAGGGAAATTGGTCCTGTTCCAAGTCACATATGAAAAGGTGAGCAGCATACTCCTTTCAGACTATCGGCTTTGTTTAAGAATGGTCATCAGGATTGGCATGCTTACGAACTCTTCCCATTTCTTCTTCTCGGTGTGTTTGGAGTGCGTTGTTCTGTTCTTATCAAATCCGACTTCCTGACCGATTTCTACAGGGTGTATATGGAGCTTACTTCTCCAAGCTTAACTACTCATGGAGCAAGCATATGCGCAATGAGACTTGGCTCAAGTCGCATCCGATAGCAGAAGTTCTTTTAGTACGGTCTCTCCTTCCTAGACTGGGTTTTACCTCATTGTGTTTGCAGATCACCGCGATTACGACTGGGCTTTGCTTCATCAACCCTTTCACTCGCATGAGTGGCACGGAGCTTGTTTACAGCCTCTTTGCAGAGTGTCAGGAGGCTTATCCAAATCAACACGCTGGTCTGTGTGCTGTCAACCCTCGTACTTTCTGGGGAATATGGCCGGTTATTCAAGCAGTCTCGGTCGCCATGATCATCAAGGCTTGCCTCACAATAGTGACTTTTGGCATAAAAGTTCCGGCTGGTATCTTCATACCGTCTCTCGGTGTGGGTGCCTGTGCTGGACGAGTGACGGGCCTTGTGATACAGTGGTTGCAATACCAGGAGCTAGGAGCAAAGATCTTTCCGATTTGTGATAAGGACCGAGATTGTGAGTGTTTCTTGTTTGCCTTGGCGGAAGAAATATTCCGACTTCCATATTCTATAGGCATAATTCCAGGTTTGTATGCTATGGTGGGCGCAGCAGCCACCCTTTCAGGGGTTACCGTAAGTAATTCCTTGTCAAGACTCTCCGATAAAGGTCGAGGCTTACCATCGAGAAGCGAACAACTGTTTCTTTGGCCGTTATTATGTTCGAGCTCACCGATACCTTGAACTATGCAGTCCCAGTAATGTTGTCAGTTCTTGTGGCAAAGACGGTCGCAGATGCCTTGGAACCTAAAGGAATATATGACCTCGTTATCGAGCTCAGCCAATTACCCTACCTTGACTCGAAGCATGAATATCTCTGGGGCAATCTCCAGATTAACGATGTGGTAAGAAGTCCTCGTTAATTATACTGGACCCAGTTGTGCTGAAATGCTCTAGACTGCTCGTGATGTGGAAGTTATCAGACTTGATAGGACGAACACCGTGACGACCTTGCGGGATCAACTTGTTGCGTTGATGCAGACTGGAAACGACGACAGTGGCTTTCCCATACTCCGGGCAGATCCAAACGACGACGGCATGCGGATGGTGGGCTATATCGGAGCCAGCGAGCTGGAGCACGCTCTTAGTTTGTCCAATGTCTGTAGGCTCTGTGCTATCCGTACTCATACCCTTTCAATAGGCCTAGTCGCCGATGAAGCTGAGGTTGAAGTACACTTTCATACTACGTACACTCATTATAACGCGGCTTCTTCTGTCTCGTCGTTCATGGACGAGAGCGAGCATCAAGAACAAGACCTCTTTGACTTTAGTGTTTATATGGACCAAGTAAGTCAAAGCATTGATTGTATGATTGTTCTAAGATGATATTCCTTTATCAAGGCACCGTTGACCGTCCAGTCCAACTCACCTTTAGAGATGGTTCACCAATTCTTTTACAAGCTCGGTGCTCGATATGTCGTCGTAACAGACACAGAAGGCCTATGTAAGTGAATTCAATCCGCTAGTGACACGCTTGGTTTCTTAGAAGTGCTCAAGACGAAGGTGTCATCGACAAAAAGACATGGGTTGCGTTCCTAGCAGATTTGGAGGAGAAATCATGACGTTGCCTTATGCTTTTCTGACCACTATACATAAGTCAAGCGATTGCTGCAAACAGGAATTCTTTTCTCAGATACTAGACTATTGTATTGTGTCTACCTTTACCTTGCTGCTTCAGCATATGTAAGGTCTCCTATTTTTAAATTACGAGCATAATAGCAAGGTCCGAGGCATCGCTGTGAAGCGATGGCCCCTGGTTGATCCCCACTGGTGTGGCGGGACATAGATTACCCAGTAAATTTGCCAAGGCTATTTCGCTCCGTGCTAGATAAATCTGCATCTGATTTGCACATTTACAGATATTTTGCGTGAGATTGCTCAGATCTACGGTAATCGTACGACGACGTAAAGTCAACTGTCAACCAACTGTCAACAAGACTGCTCCCGGGCTGGCACTAGCCTGACGAACAGAGAGCCTAATCCGTCCCAGGTTCAAACAATGTTCTCACTTTGGTAGGGCTAATTTGCAGGTGCAGTCTTCAAGGATCTACGTATCTATTTCCCGCGCGCCACACTACTTAAGCTCAAGCTGAGTCCGCCCCGATCCGTGTTTGTGACTATTTGGATCACAAGAGATTCCCACACTTTCTATCAGAGGACGCTCATCACTTGAACACGACGATGGCTGGACTCGGTGTTCCAGTAAAGCTACTTCATGAGTCTCTAGGACACGTTATAACTGTGGAACTCAAAACTGGCCAGCTGTACCGCGGAAAGCTTGCGGAAGGTATGTTTTGTATAACATGTTGCGCGTGTTGCTTCTGATACCTTTTTTCACCTGTGTCAATAGCTGAGGACAACCTGAACATATCCCTGAAAGATATCACTGTGACTGGACGCGATGGACGTGTATCCCAACTAGATCAAGTTTATATTCGAGGAAGCATGGTGCGATTCTTCATCGTTCCAGATATGTTGCAGAACGCCCCGATGTGAGTGCTCACCTCTCGCTATGCTTTTTGGTCCATCATATTGCTTAGGTTCAAACGAGTGGGACCGAATGCTATGAGGGGAAGGGGTATTGGCACAGCGCGTGGGCGTGCGACAATCATGAGAGGTATGTGGTTTCTCAATATTTCATGGTTATCGGCTGCTAATCTTTTGCCACAGCGAATGGTGATCCCTTTCCTGTCGAATAGCTTGATTGATCACTAACTCGTTCAATTTTTAGCACGTCGCGGACGTGGTGTTGCCCCTACGGCTCGGGGTATCAGACGGTGAAATAGGCTTCCATATCATTTCTTCCCTCCATGTAAAATATACATCAGGCAGTCCATACCATAGTGGGTATTGAGCTTGTGCTACTCGATAAAAAGACCCAAACGCGGCTTAGCGCACTGGTGTGGTAGCGAGGTGAAATGTCAATGCCGAGATATGTAAAAGTGATAGTGCCAAAAGAATTGCGGTTGCGAATGGCTGCGTCAAAAATCGGAAACGCGACCCTTGAAACTCCAATCGCCCTCCGACTGGCCTCCCCACTTGCCGACCGGCTCCTGCTTTGGTCCTCCCTGTTCTCCGGTTAGGGGGTTGACATCTCCTTCGAAATCAGGACGGAGGGGAGTGCGCGCATCGGGATGAAGGGCGAGCTCGGGATCGGTTTGTTGTGGGAGAGGGGCACGCTGTAGACGCTCGAATTCACGCTGCTGGTGACGAGGAAGCGGGGGCGGGGCGGGCCTGGTGAGGTTTGCAAAGGTGCGGCGAGGGAGGATGCGGGCGAACATTGTGTCGGACAATATTTGTCATCCAGAATCATATTGATTGTCGTAATCCCACGTGAACTAGTCGGACAACTATATGGCGGGTGTCTCTCTCAATCGTCTTGCTCTTGCATGGACCCCACCGACTTCCCCTACCCAAGGTCCGCTGCGTAC
This sequence comes from Termitomyces sp. K1Ag, assembly GCA_017657315.1. Classification (NCBI taxonomy): domain Eukaryota; kingdom Fungi; phylum Basidiomycota; class Agaricomycetes; order Agaricales; family Lyophyllaceae; genus Termitomyces; species Termitomyces sp. K1Ag. Next base: position 17,580 of record JAGGAR010000072.1, on the reverse strand, counting down.
AAGAAGAGGAACGTAGAACGCGCCTGCGATGCCTGCCGCCGCCGCAAGACCAAGTGCGATGGCCCTCAGATGCCCAACCACCGCTGCACCAACTGTATCCAGTCCGGCAGGCCTTGCACCTATGAGTTCGTGCTCTTTCTTCCTGTATTTTCTGTTGCATGACCCCCAGGCAGTGAACCCTCCAAGCCTCGTGGGCCACCGAAAGCGTGAGTCCATCGTCTGTGCCCATCGCCTCGTCTGAATCAGCCGTCCAGATACATCACTGCGCTTGAAGACAAAATGGAACAACTTGAAGCTCTATTGAAACAGGTGAGCTCCCATCCAATTTAGGCTCCATGATTCTAATACCCCTCTCCTTGACTAGCTATCTCCAGACAAAGATTATTCCAAACAGCTCGGCCCATCCGTTGTCAGAGACTCTTGGAAAGAAGATGCTCAATCACAACAACCTCTCTGGACCACGTCTGTATCTATTGAGAGCAAAATCCCTCCCCTCTCATCCCCTGCTCAACGAACTCCAGAAGATACTGATCACGATAGTTCCGAGGATCCAAGCGCGATACTCGACATCCTTGAGCTGCCCAATAACGGTGAGATGGTTCAGAAGCTCGAACTACGCGGTGAAGAAGAAGACGCGCTACATGACCCCACCGAACAGGCTATCGCTCGTTTTCATGGGAAGAGCAGTGCTGTCGGCCTCGTCGGGGTAACGCAAATGTTCAAGATGATGCACTTGCTCGAAAATGAGACCAAACATGATGCACGTCTCAGCAGTCCGGATAGCGTTGGCAGCTCTTCTTCCGGTCCTTCCATTCATCGTCCTAAATTTTGGAAGATGCCTGAGGTAAGCAAGATCTTTTAAGCACATCACGTTGCGCTGATGTCTTGCACGACAGAGGGAGCGCCAGTGGGAAGAACGGAACACCGAAACAGTAGATCTGATCGCACAACTACTGTCTGCATTTCCCCCTGCAGATCTCATTCCGGAGCTGATAGGCATATATTTTGTGCATTCAAATTTTCCTCTACCGCTCCTTCACCGTCCGACGTTCGAACGACAATGGAAAGAGAATCTGCATCATACCAATGTCTGGTTCGCAGTTGTGTGCCTAGGTGTATTTTCCATTGCAAGTAGATGGTCAAACGACGTCAGAGTAATCCCCAGTGGGGCCACCACGGCCTCAGGTTCGCCGGACTGGTCTCTAGCTGGTTGGAAATATTGCAAAGCAGGTTTAGGTTGGTATTCCGTTCTCGTTCTGCGGCAGTAATTAATCGTCTTATTTTACAGCTGTGTTTGAAGTTAGACGCCGTTTGTTTTGTCCAACAACGCTATTCGAGCTCCAATCGTTTTCGGTGAACTCAATTCCATCGTAATCCTTTTGTTGACATGGCTTGCTAACACGGCTTTCTAAGCTATTCGCTACCTATCTTAGGGATTCTACGCACCGGCCCTTGACGTGGATTCTTGTGGGAAGCGCACTCAGGAAAGCCCAGGATGTTGGTATCCATAAAAAAAGGGTGTACGGCCGCGAACCCACGGCGGATTCGGAGCTCTGGAAGCGAACCTTCTGGTGTCTTATAGTTCTCGATCGCTTTGAATCTGCTGCTACTGGACGTTCGGCCCTTGTTGGGGAAGAAGAGTCAGTGGTCCATATGCTGCTTATCCTAGCCGTTTGCTTAAGCTAACAAGTTGACAGCTTTGATGTAGATCTGCCACTCGAAGTGGACGACGAGTACTGGGAAGTGAACGACTCCGGTCCAATGTTTACGCAGCCCAAAAATGTACCGGCGAACAAGATCATCTCATTTAACCAGATCATCAAACTTTCCCGAGTGTTGGCTTTTGCACTCAAAAGTCTTGTACGCCTATTTTGTTTTTTTTTATTTCCTTCCTCTGCCTTACATCTTTTTTCCCTTCTTACAAGTATGCTGTCGACAAGCAAAAACTTTATTCCGGCCTAACCCCTTTGGGCTGGCGTAGAGCAATTATGGAGCATTTAGCTGCTGGCCTCGAGAAGTGGTACAAATCGCTTCCAGATCATCGTACGTTGTTATTTGATGTGCCCCTCGAGGCAATCCCTTGGCAAGCAGTAATGAATATTTCTCACAGTGATCTGGGTGGATCAAAAGGATGGTTCGCCCTTTGCGGTAGATGCGGCGGTGCTGCGCACGACATACCGTCTCGTCGAAATGCTCGTTTATGCAATGTTCATCCCGACGTCCACAATCTCATCTTCGCCTTATGAACAGCTGCAACAAGACCGGCTATCGCCCTCAGACCTTTCTCCATTGGATGTATGCATCGATGCTGCTCATGATTGTGCGAACATATCCCAGAAGCAAAGCTTGGAGGCGCTTTCAACGTGGCCGATATATATCTATGCTGCGCAAGTGGGATCAACGATGCTTCTTGTGAAGATCTGGAGCGTGAAGATGCAAGAGAAAACCATGCGTGTTCCGGGGGTTGAAGACATCAAGCCACCGATGCTGGCTCTTGAGCCTCTGTACAATAGCCTTCAGATCTTCGTAGACATATTGACGTTAGCCGAAGCTCGTTGGGGGTTTATAGCATCTTACCTGTGAGATTTGATCTCTCTTTCAATAGATGATAGGAACTAACGCTTGCGCAGACAAGAGCTGCGACAAGCTTTGCCAGATGATGCATTTAGGGGGATGCCCGTCCCCCTGCAACTGGGAGACGATCAGAGATACCAGCTGCAGACCAACGAGGTGGATTATCGTGTCATGGAATCCCAAAGTCCACAATCTTATGAGGTTCCACATCTACCGCCGTCGTATCCTACTCTGGCCCAGCAATTGCCGCAACAACCATTTTCAACAACAGATCTTTATTATCCAACTACAAATGCACTTTCGCAATCACATTTACCTCCGCAACCGCCTCCTTCTCCTTTACAGCCTCTTCCCCAGCCCAGGCTTTCATATTTACCGCCGCATGCACAATACTCATCGTCACACACAATTACACAACCCACACAACCTCCTTTGCCATGGAACGAGCCCCCGGGTGTGCTACGATCTCAGGAACGAGCTCAGCCTTTTGTGCCTCCAGTTGACTGTGTGCCTGATGATGACTGTCATCGACAACATGCAGGCGATGTGCCTCTCGTAGTGAAACCCAGTCATGGATACAACCTTACAGACAATCCTAGGCTCGACGAAGGTCTTGAATTGCCATATATGTATGACCGGGCAAAATTTTATCCTTCCGGTGGCGCTGTCCAGGATCCTCCGCGTACTCTTCACCCCGCCCGTTCTCTTCCCTATCTGGACAATTCGACATCCTTCTCTTCGCCCGACACCAATTCTCACAGGGCCCGCGAACGCCAGAAGCTGGACAACGCGAGAGAGTCGAGGTATAATGAAGCTGCTGGAGTTGACTACCTGGCTGTTCGGCCAGTTCAGGATTTGGACCCGAACTTGTCAGGTGTCAACTACAGAATTATGCCCGCGACAGGGCCATATACGAAGCAAGATATGCGCCAGACGTGACAGTCAGGACTCATACCCTTGATTCATTGGCCAGAGTCTTCCAGTAGGACGGATATGCAGCACTGGATCCCGATATACCATCTCAGAGGTTTGGATGACTCTATTTTGCTCTCCCTTGCTTTCTAGTTACACTGGACTTTGTCTGTACACATCCTATTACCTGGCATCCCTCCAATCACACACTACGCTACCCTGTACTACTTGTATATAACACCTCTCTTCTACTTACTGTATGTAATTGATAAATCGGCTTTCGAAAGCTCTGATGATTGCTTGATCGGGCGCATGTTATAACATGGAGATCGCCATGTACGAGAGGGTAAAATGCGCATATGCAAAAACTAAAGATACAATGATATGTGGCGTACGATGAGATCAGACAACTAGATATACCGAAAGTGAGCAAGAGTTGATAGAACAGGCATGAAAAACATACGAAGGACAGCGTTGATACAACCATCGTTCTCGGGGTTGTTGGTGATTTGGGCGTATTTTCCAAATACAACCTTTCCACCTGTGGTAACCATTCCCAACTCGGAGACGTTCACTTCTATCACTGTTCCCTTGGTCATGACGCCTAGTTGTGTATACATTGGTGATTGAGGATTCTTTTTCACGCCCAAGATTTGCAGCTGGAATGTTGCTTTTAGGTCAGCTAGGAAGGAATGTTAGCTTGGGACAATCATGAGAACGAATAGACGTACGATGAGTCACGTTGGCCTTTTTGTAGCGTAGCGCCATCGGACGGATGAAGCGCTCCATTTTGACTGGTTTTCTTGTAAAACCTTCACCCACAAACGTAGCTTTGGTCAACATGCGTTTCCATGCCTTGCTCTTGCTCTTCCCTGACTTGACAACCTTGAACATCTCATCCTCTGCAATCCCCCTGACTTTGGGCAACGGCACGGCATACTTGGCAGCCTTGTCCTTGCGTTTTTGCTTGATTGCACTTGAGAGCGCTTTGGCGTCCTTTTGGCCTTCGCGGTCAAGAAGGTATGTCGGGAGGGCGCCATCAGGGACTGTAGACGAGTCTGCTTGCTTGACGTTTCGTTCGTCGTGAGCTTTGAGGGTCTTCTTGAGTTGGACCTTTTCGGCATGTCGTTTGGCGTGGAGGAGTTTGGCCTTGATGCCAAAGGCCTTTTGGGTGAAGGCGGAGGTCTTGTGGGCTGCTCTGGCCTCACGCTTGCGCCTGTCGAAGGAGTGAGTGGGTAGTCGGCTTCAGGGGGCTACTGGTTCGTACTTGCGCTCAAAATGATCTAACCGGCGACCATGGCGTTTGATGTGCTCCTCGATGTATTCGTTCTGGAGGGGAGTGAGCGAGTGTGAGGGAATGCTGGACAGACAGTACCTGGGGCTGTAATGGGGAGATTAGCGGTGGGCTGGACGGTGTGGACGGGACTGACCATTGGGAAAAGGCAAGGGGCAGAGCAAACAGAGGACAACAGGCGGAGGCGGCACGTGTTCGGGGTTGAGCAAGTGCATCCATGTGGCACGAGTCCAGCTCCTACGCGTCGTCTTCACAAAACCCCTATTATCCTCACCCAGAACCACAGCTCCAGTTCTACTCTCCCAATCCACCCTCAGATCCCAATGCCTTCTACCCAGGCTCGCGCCCCAGTCTAGACGCAGGCGGCGGTCCACAGGGCAACATCGCCCAGCAGGGCCTTGCCCCGGCCTATGGGGGAAACATTCAGCCCGCAGGCAGGTGGTGGACGGCGTTTGGAACAGGTGGTTTTGAAGGCGAACCGCCGTTGCTCGAAGGTACGCTATCACCACACCCGCCCACACACGTCATAGCTTACAGATCCGGACAGAACTCGGTATCAACTTTCAACATATACGCGCAAAATCGATGACCGTGCTCAACCCCCTCCGTGGTGTCGACGCACGCATAATGGACGACGCGGACATGGCTGGCCCAATAATTTTTGTCTTTTGCTTTGGAATCTGTCTGCTCTTTGTGCGTCTGACACGTATCAGCTTATTTACGTTCTTACCCTCCGCAGTCCGGAAAACCCAACTTTGGCTACATCTACGGCGTTGGCCTTTTTGGCTCAGCGTCGTTGTACGCCCTTCTGAACCTCATGTCTGAACGAGGTATAGACGCGTATCGTGTCGTGTCCGTTCTGGGCTACTGCCTGTTGCCCATGGTCGGAGTAAGTGCAATCAGTGTAATGATGGTCCTGGAGTATGCAACCTCTTCTGCTGTTTCCTTCATTCGCTAATCCACGTCACAGCGGAACTTTTGGGTACTTGCTATCAATGCTTTCCATCCTTTGGTGCACGTACTCGGCATCTGGGATATTTGTCGCTGTGCTCCAAATGTCCAATCAGCGGTTACTTGTTGCCTACCCAGTCGGACTGTTGTATGGCTGTTTTGCGCTACTGAGTGTTTTCAATAATGGATCGTCGGGCGGACTAGCATAGATTAGGTGATTTCTCTAATATACAAATGGACCACAAAACGTTAAAAATCAATATAAAGATACATAAATTGTTAAAGAGGTATAGCCCAGTCCATTATTTGCTGTTAGATAGTAACTGTCTGCTGTATATTTTCAATAGCACCTCCATGATCTCCTCCAGTGGCGTCGTGGCATATTCGTTGACATATTGCGGTAGCGAATCCTCCAAATTGAACCCAGCTTTTTTCATGAAGAAAGGATGCATGACATCCGGTGTTGCTTCCCCAAGTTGTCGCATGGTTAGACGCTCAATATGCCTACTACGAGGCTGATAGACAATTCCTGCCTGTTTCGTAGGATTGGTCACATGAGACTGAATCGGAGGGAAATTCTGGAGTCCAGGTGAAGCAGAACGGGGAGTCGACATGGTTGAACTGGCAGGAGACAACAAATCCATCGAATCGCCCATGGAGGATTTAAGAGCAGTTGTGGGAGAGAAGGGCGAAAACGGCGTTTTCAAAGGGCTCGGCTCAGTCAACGACCTCGAAGAACTGGAAGGGAGAGCCAGAGGCTCTAGCGCCTTTTTCTTGTGCCCTCCCACTTGTGTGTTGAGTACGGCCCGCCAGTCTGTTGATGCCTTCACCTGTTCCATCTCCCTCGTGAGGTTCTTCCTAAGGACGGTGAGCCACGAATAAAGGGCTACGTTCAGAGTGATGTATATATCATTGTATTCCCGACTGTTCCCCTGCCGCACAAATCGGCTATGGAAATCGTAGACGAGGGTCGTTGCCACATCTTCGATCTTCTCTTCACTGACCATATGCATAGTCATTGAAGGCAGCCCCACGATGATAGCTTCTGATGCCCCATGTAACAAAGACGCCAGCCACTTTCGGCCGTCAGACAACTCGGAAGTCTGGGGATGTCCAAGGCCCGTGAACTTGGAGATGATCATAGATGAGAATGACAGTAAAAGGTCTCGTTTGCCGACAGTAGGTGCCGATTCCACCAAACGATTTAACCGTGCTTTCACATCGCGACTGACGAACTGGGCGATTTCTAGGTCATCCATCGTCCGAGGAAACACGACCAGACGAAGGTTGTCAAGTTCAAGACTCATGTGCTGCATGATAACGTAGATCAAGTCATTCTCGGCCTCCTTGAATCGACTACGAGCCGAAACCAACATCGCTTCTGCGACGGCGGATAGAGGGTTATCTGGTTTTGGTGTCCGAGTAACCCTGAATGCCTTGGATTCACGACTTGCACCTCTTCGTTGGGCATCCAGGTTGGCTTTAAACTTGTTCACGTAGGCCAGAAGTTTGGGAATAGTGCCAACTGTAGCCACTGCCACGATATCGGGGCTTTTGACGGTGAAGGAAAGTTGCAAAGGTCTTGTTTCTGCCTCTGGCTGGGATGCTGTCATTGACCAGTCGTCGAATATCTTGATCTCGAGAGGCTCGGCACTATTTACACAACCAATCAGCGCTTGGAAGTAGAAGAGAGTTCATGGCATACGTACCGATAATGCAGCAGTTTCTGGTGATCAGACTCGAGTGACACGACCAAAGGGCCACTGGTCATGTTCAATTCCAGCATTTGATTTCTCCCTTTAGCGTTCGAACCACCTTCAGTACTCCGTATTGTTTGGAAAACACACTTGGGAACATGGGCGTTGCCTGCCACGTTCCCTTTGGCAATAACGTTGAGATCATCAACAAATACTGAAAGCTCACTGAGAACTTGTGTCAGCTTCGTACGCATGATGGCATCTCGTAGATCGAGGGTCATGGCACTAATCGACTGGCCCAAGTCAACATCCACAGTTATCCGTCGGATTCGAATGAGGATGATGGTGGTAAATTGCTGTTTGGGTGCTTGGGCGACATATTGTGTGCTCGTTGACGACCCAGCCGATGTCTTGGCGGATACTGCAGAAGGTGGATTGTTAAAAACGGGGATGCGATCCAACCAGACCGCTTTGAAGCACAGGATATCCTGTAGGCGCGAGAATCGCACAACACCCAGGAACTCCGTGTCAAGTACGATGGAAAAAGAGTTGCCAAAGGTACCTCGGTTGCCTTCAACTTTGGCAAAGGCGACAGAAAAAGCGAGATTCCGCGCATCAAGTCTGACGCAGTCCTCGCTCAGAAAACCGTGTTTGAGTCCAAGAGTCAACCCACCAACACTCCCGGTGAACGTGATTTTGCGAGCACCTGGAGATACACTGACAACGAAACCTCCACTGTCCCAATGCAGTCCAGCAATGACGTTGACATCCGGCTGACAGGTAAGCTCGAGTTTGGACTGATCAATACGAAGGCTGAAGCTGATGCGTAAGCTTGTCGTGGAATCTATGCAATTTTGTTCAGGTACAGGCGCTATTGGGTCCTCCGCGAGGATCTGAGCAGGTTGTGATGTCTGAAGGCTTACTCGACGAAGCCGAGTCTCGATGTGATTCACAAGTTCTGTGAGAAAAGGCAACAAGGTCGGTCGCAACGTGTTCTGGCTAGAGTGCACTGTACTCTTGAACATAAGGATAGATGGTTCAGGCTCACTGGGGGAGAAGGACCTTTGAGACGTAGGTGCGGCGTGGTATTCGGTCCAAACAGACACGACAGGTAAGTTGAAGACTTCAGCACCCAACTCCATGACCTGCTGGTCGGATAACTCTTGGCGGTTATTTGGAAATGCTCTCGCTTGATAGAGTCTGGAGGCGGCTCCGCTGTAGACGCGTACTTTACCGCTGCGGAAGGTCATCGATGCAAACAAATTAGACGTAGGAAGCGTCGAGCGAGTTCTTTGTGCCTGAAGCACCTTCTCCATATTACTCGTGTCCAGTGTGGATGGTGTGCGGGGTAGGCTGTTAGATATCTTTTCCATCCGATTCTTTCCTTGACGGTAGACATCAATTAAAGAGAATACGTAAGAGGGTATACTTGAGTCGAGGTCCAAAATGAAACCGCTAACATCTGCCTTGACATAGATGTGGCTCAATGCCGTCGAAGGTCCTGTTGAGCGAAGTTGGGCTTTCATTTGTGGATAAACAAGCCTATTGCGAGTGACGTGACTTTCCCCAGAGAAATCATCGGGAACAGATTGCCGGAAACTAAAGGTTTTGAGCGTATAGAAAGCAAAGAAGAAAAAAAGCATTACCGAGAAATGAACTGGAATGAGAATACCTTCATTTCTGCCTGACCCGTCTGACCTCGATGTGTTCCAAATTCGATAGATTTAATAGACCAAAGAAACGCTGGAACAGAAGCCGAGTCCCTGCTTCCTGTTCGAGGAAGTTGGAGGTCTAAATCATGTGTAAGAGGGAATGCGACTCCAATATTCCGAGTGGAAACATTGATGATATAGCTATCCAACCAAGGCCGAGTGTCTGCAACTGTATCTTGTACACCGATTTCAAACGTTTGTAGTATTCGACGGGTTTTCTCTTTGAATGCGGCGAGTTCCAGAGCGCGTTGTTCTTTGCGATCAAGCATTTCAGCCTGAACCTGAACGTTTAGAATGTTCAACAACCTTGGAGTCAAGAAGAATACGCACCTGAATGTGATCAACGAAATCACCAACCTCGCCAATTGAGCTGGGCTGCATTACAGCATGTATTTTGGTGACTAAAACCTGGATAACGGTGCTGGAATCACTCGCGGATGCATTCCGTGCCTCAATTTTGAAATCGATGATCACAAATGCCGAACGATGGTTTCTGTTGAAACCCGGATTGTTGGGACGAGCAACAGCTCTGGAAGCCAAAGAAAATGCCATGTCTGACAGTTCAATATTACATATCAGTCCGTTGGAGTTGTTGATACCACCGCTGATATCAAGACATTCGAAATATACGGTGGAGGCAGGACCTTCAAAGCCAACACGAAAACCGCGTATTTTCACAGAAGCATTGTAACGCAAAGGAACCTGCGAACGCCGTGGCGTTTTAGGATTCTCCAAAGCTGCCCGGCGAGTATTGGTTTCCTGGATCAATGCGACAAGATCATGAAAATCTTGCCCAAATTTTTGTTGAACAGCGAGGAGAGTGTCCCAGTACGAGGGTTTGACTTTGAGCTCCGCAAAATCTATGAGGACAATGGTCTCAACTCCGACCCCATCATAACGGCCTGTGGCCGATAGAGGTGGAAGTATGAGTTTGATACGAGTACCGGGCTCCTCGTCTCGCACATTTGGTCTAGACGAGATGCTCAGGATGACTGACGCAATCTGTAATCCAAAGGTATAGCTAGGAGTCGCAGTACTTGCTGAATTGGTGTAAGCTGTAAGTTTGTTGGCTTCCCAGGAAAGCCATGTCCCATGCATGACCTGAAGGGCAATCCCAACGTGGGACAGTTCCCCTTGCATTTGGAAGCTCGTGCGCCCCGAAGACGCACGTTGCAGTTGGGGCGACTTAGGTTTGGAGGGCGCCTTATGTATCTCAGATAGAAGGGCTTGAACAGTTGCTTCAATTCCTGGAAGGAAGTCCGCTCTCCATTCCTGAATGAATCTATACAGACGGAGAGCGCTTCGGGGGACAAGCAATTGAACGTCACCAAGGGTAAATATGAGATGGAGTTTTGTTTTTAAGGCCAGTTCTCTACGGATGATGGTGCTGATTTTGCCGTTTGCGAGCTCCAGTGAAGCTAGAATATCCTGGTCCCTCTGGTTCCCTACATCAGAGGGCGAACGCGCTCGGACAAAGATCTGGTCAAATAGCACAGAATGACTCATGGATTGTCTACCGAGGGTTGGCGGCCATGATAATATTGATGATACCCCGCGTATTCTTGACAATCCGAACTCAAAGACAAGGTTTTCGGCAGCGGCTTGCACACGGAGATGGCCCAATGAGAAGAGTATCTCAACGCTGACAAATCGCATATTTACAGGAGAGTTGTTGGAGGATGGCGATGGTCTAGGCTCATTCGTAGGCGAAGGAACCGAAAGAAAATGTCTTTGCACTCGTAAAACGTGCTGAGCGAAGCCCATCAGATGAGGGGAGACGGTGAGAGTCATATTACCGAAATGCACCAGAACCGAGGATTTCAAAACGTTTTGGGAACGTTTCTCTCTCAATGATGTTTGAGATAGACTCGTTAAATTGAAGGAAGGTAACTGAACAATGTCGCACGTGAAAGCGCGTGCCCTGACGTCCACATCTGCAAGAATTAATTCGCTGGGACATTTGTTTGCCGGGTCCAAAACTATGAAAGTGAGCTTGGAGAATCTGAGAGTGAGAGATTTGCAGAGGAATCCGATATCTGCTGATGCTATCGAAGGATTATCAATCTGTAGAATTGGGAAGAGGGACTCCAAATGGTTTAAATGAGCAACATTATAGGAATCAGGATCCAAAGCAGCCAATCGAGCTTCAAGCAACGGAAGCAAGTTGGCCAGGTCACCCCGCTGCTGGGTAGCATCCTGCGCTGAAAGCAATGTATCCCGTTCAACTGCTTTTAGGTGCCAAAGACAGTTACGGAGGTGGTAGAGAAACCTGAATGTGGTATCCGTCCGCAACATATGTGGCAGACCACTCTGCACGAGGTAAGACGGCTGAATGGTTGACAGAGGGTCCACCGTTGCCTTGTCACCTGAGCGCCTAATGATGTCAGAAACAACAGACTGTTTCAGTAATGAAGAGTTTTGCTTCCGTTTTGAGTGCAGTCCAGTGAGCTGCTGAGCACTGTGCGCCAAAGCAAGGCCAGTTGCTACAACATATTCTGGTCCCAAGTGGCCCATGTGAAAGGGACTCTCCTCCCATTCGACGGCAATAGATTGTTCGCTAATGGAGATCTTCGAGTTCTTAATAACGTAGCTGAAGACAAACTTGTCTGGAGAGACAGGTTCAATAGTCTTCTTATCAAAGGACATGTCCAGTGTGACTGATGAATGACGGAATCCAACTTCAAGGGAGAAGCGGTCTTTGGTGACTGAGCCAGAGGTTGATACTCCACCAAAAGTTGCTTGTATAACAGCAATTACATCCAGTATAGCAAGGTCGTCGGCCTCGGTAGGGTTGCGAGATATCGTGGGATGGCCATCCGTCATCGCTATGCGCTGTAGGGCCTGAACTGTGATAAATGGAATCGAAGCCTCGAAAACGAGGCACGAGATAACCTCCTGGGATAAAGACATTTGGCTCAGGTGAGTGGCCATCATTGCATCTAGACACAACTCTGGACTTAATGGCTGAGACAGATTCATTAGTGCATGGTCTATGATTAACGAAGATACCCACATTGTTCTTGATTTCATCTTCAAAATGAACCAAGCTTTGTGACATCATAGGTGTGACTTTGATGGACACAGACTTTCTACCCTTGAATCGTAGATATGTATTGTCTTGATCGTCACTGGATACCTTTGGAGGGCCAGACTTTTCAAGCTCCTCCAGCTCATCAGAGATCTGACTCGTCACGGATGATAATTGTGGACAATCCTAGATGGGATGCTATGAGTCGGCCGGTAATTTGCGACGACCTCTCACTTACCCGGACTAAGACAAAAGGGCATCCATCCCAAAGATTAGGTGATTCGAGAAAGCGTGTCATGTAATGCCGAGTAACATGAGAATAATGCCTCAAGGTTGCCCTCTCTGAGTCATAATCAGAGTCAACTGCATCTTGAATAATCTCTTGAGGCCGCATAACGCATCATGATGACATACTCACCGGCAAATTCAGACCAATCACTATCTGAGCTAGCATCTGTCAGGTCTTCATTATCCGATTCATCACCACTGCTCATGTTCTGATCGTCTTCATAGATGAATCGTGGAACGGGCGTTGTGGAACGGGTCTTCCTGTAAGGTCCATCAGCCTCTAGAACCTCAAAACATCGAGGAACTTACGCAAGACGAGCGTCGCGGTCAGCCTCGGAGACACCTTCCTCAGTGTCAGAGTCGAAAAGCTGGGCAACACTCCTTCGTGGCTTTCTGGTATATTCCGCCCCTGTCAATTTGACGGAAACTCCATGACGATGTTGTTCAGACAGTGTTGGATGAGGCAAGTAGAGTCCATTTCTATGTGGCTCAGGCTCTAGGCAGACAAAGAACGTTAATACGCAGTTAGGTATGATAGAGATCACAGTTACTTGAACATTCTGTCGCATTCTGAGATCCTAGGGACGCGACCATCCTTCGAGCTCGGCCTGTCAAGTGATCTTGTTCCGCAACGTAAGAACTCTGAGCTCGAGCCATCTCACGATAACCGCGAGGAGCAGTGTATATATCCACATAGGCGTCAGCAGAAAAGTCGGCCGCCTCCAACCAGCGACTCCCGTAAGGTAAAGAGGTCAATAAAAGCTTGACATGAATCTCTGGGACTTTCAAGCTGGTCAGTTTCCGATGATAACGTCCTCCTAAATCGTTACTGTCTAATTTGATCTCCCGGGCCAAATTGATGACAAGGGCTGCTAGGCCTGCCCTCCATGTTAAATTAAAGGATTTGAGGGAGAATTTGACAAATGTCACTGTTTTTTTGGGTAAGCTAATCGAACCAGACAGTGTTACCGATGGCTGACCGTCTGGATCCACAGGCGGGAGGTACTCATAGGCAGGAGCGTTCAAGGCATCTACAAAGTTTAAACGGAATGCGTTGCCGGCAGCAGCCAGAAGTCGCCCTTCAGGAGCTGATAGAAGGACTTTGGTTGGCCCAAGGCTAACTTCCCAGATGCATACATAGGTAGCCGTCCGAGGCTGGGGTCCAAATAAACGATTAGCCATAATGTCCAGTCCTAGTGTTGAAGACGATGAGCATCGCCAAACATTCCTGAATCGATATAAACCAAACCATCTATGTGTAGAATATCCTTCAATCCGGTTAGAGCTTCCTTCTTGTACGTGACCTTCTCCGGATAGTTTTGGATGAGTCCGCCAGAGATGGAACTGACGTTCAGTGACATCTCTGGTAATCATCAGTACTGGTTGGAGAATTGCATAAAACTAGATATACCCATATAATGGTCATGCATTCGGAATTGTAACTGAAGATTGGGTAAAGTTAGGATCAAGCAGTCACCAATACCACTGTCATTCTCCTCGCGAGTCAACGAATAGCCCGGAAGCCCAGCGGGCATGATCACAGTGCCACCGTGTATGAACACCTGTATCTCTGTTTGAAGCATGTTATTCTAAATGGATTAGCTGCAAAACCAACCGGATATTTGTGGGCTTACTTTACCAGGTCTATACTTGGATAGAACGGGGTCTCCAAGTGGCTGATTCTTTTTTCGTCTGTCCAAATATTCATAGAGGGTGACAAAGTGCGTGAATGATCCGAGATAATTCTCTCTAAAAACCATGAAATAACGGATGGACCAACCAAGATTCTTGAAAGCAACGTCTCGGAGCTACGAGAGAAATGTTGGACAAGAAGAATCAAAAGGTCAGCAAGAAAGCTTACATTGAATTTGAGTTTGAGCTGTTCCACATAATCTGGGCGAGTTTCTGCAAAATACTGATATGATCCGGCAACATGAAGTGAGTGGATGTTTGCTAAACTATTGCCACCTCTTGGAGCATGGAGTGCATTGATGTTCCAGCGTGGGAGTGAGAGACTGAGTGATGAGTCCGGAACGTCAATTGTAAAAGGGATAATCGTGCACTCAGGTCGAAACTCATTCGATACGATGTCGGTCATCAAATTGAAATGAGCCCCTCGAAGGGTAAGCAAAGCTGTGAAGACAATCTTGTTAAACCAGAGAGGACCAGTAGAAGCAAAAAGCATACCATTTTCATCACGAAGAAGGGGTTTGTCAATAATATTGTGGTCATTGACATATACATTAAGCTCATAGTGATGGAGTACAATCTCCAAGGCGTAGATCATGGGAATAAACCGCTGGTAATCACTTGAAGGTCCTGTCGTCCAATCTTTGCCGAGGTCAATAAACATATTTATATGATCCCGAATGAGGTAAAGGACAGGTTGTCGCAGGGTCAGCACGGTTAACCATTTTCGTTCTTCATTCCACTTCAACGGAGTCGGCATCTCACAATGAATCTTGGTTTCTTAGTTCAGTATGCAGTAGTGCGAAAGAAGGGAAACTACCCACTCGACAGGACTCTGAGGTCACCATTTGTATGTCGTTCAAACTTGAGGTAATTACTACAGCGTCGAGATGAACTTCCAGGACTGGTCTATAGCCAGCGGGCCCCGTCACCATTGGTAAGGTGTAACTTATCGAGGAGCGATCCCCAACAGTTACATGGATGGCAGTCGCTTCCCGTACTCGTGATTTTTGTGGTATGTCAGACTGCGCATCCCATTGCCAATCCTGAAAGAATTGTAACCATGACGAGGAAAAGGAAGGATATTGGTAAGCTTGTTACCTTAGACGGTTCACGAAAAGGAATGTGCAGGACAGTGTTATCACGTAATTCAACGAACACTTGCATAACCGTCCAAAGACGCTTATCTCCGGGTTTCAATGAGGCCGTAACTTCTATGTCATGATATGTTGGAGGGAAAAATACTCTCTGAAGTTCGGCTCTTGGATATTGTCAGGTAAGATATAGCGATTCCTATAAAGAACCTTACCTTTGACGATCTGCCCAAGGGCCATACCGCAAGACTCCGCCGTTGATTATGATGTCAAATCCCCATTCAGGTGCTACATCTCCATTACCTATATCGATCGACTCGACTCCAACGTTTTCATGACGGTCCGACGGCGCAGGAACTTCTCCAGTGACATCGAAGAAGTACGAAAGCTCAAGAAGCGGTGTCTCGAGAATTCTGCGCTCTATTGCATATTCCAAATGTGAAAAATCAGCACCTGTCAGAGTGGATTCGTCTTGTATGTTCTTCTTTTGTGTTTTTGGAAGTCCTTGCTTCTGCATGGCATGAATATCTCGGCGGTCCAACGTGTATTTCCTAGCGAGGTTCAATAGTCGAAGTCGCTTCCATAAAGTCATGAATGATCGATAGGGTAGGTATGAAGAAGGTCGATTAAGTGTTGAGTACCTTATGGCTCGTTAGCGCTGGACTTCGGAAATGGGCATAGGGCCTCACTGGATAATGCGGCCGTGAACCAATTCACCCATCGACGTCATAAGATCAGCATAGTTTTCATTGTCCACATATCTGATCACCGTTTGTTGAAACTTCATTGAAAGCAATTGTTTGTATAGATCGAGCTTCGACCTTGCCTGGCACGCGACTCAGCACATAAGCGATCACACAGATCTGCAACCAACCTCGACAAGGCCAAAGGTTCCCTCGCTTCGCTGAAATTCAGCAATCAGTAGATTTGGAGTAGAATTATTCCCGCATGTTATGGCTCCTTTCGTGATTTCTATCCCAAAAGGTAATAAGTCTTTTGGGTCGAGGCTAGGTAACTGCCTTTTGATCCAAGTAAGAATTTTCTGTATGCCATGCGGCATGCGAAGACTTTTCAATGCAGATGGAGGATAAGATGGAGTGGATGAAGCTATTGAAAATATTCATTCTCTGAAAACTAAAGCGCAGAACGCCCTACCTTGGCGTGAGACTTGCTGAAAAAGGTGCCTTCTCTCAGTGGATCGCGACACTGGACGGCTAGGATTCTTCGCCTCCATTTGCGAAATTATGTTGTCAAAAGCTGCTGTCCGATTGTAAATGAACCACTCAATTCCTTGAATTGATATCTGGATCCGGCATTGCAACGAAGGCGAAGATTGTGCTGGCAAAAGTTTAGTCTCATAGAGAAAAGATTAACTTGCTCTACGAACGATCCTCCCCGCCCCGAACATAACAAATGTCATCTTCCGAAGTAGGTCGCCGAATCCAATACCTCCATTGCACTTGTCCTTTTGCAATTCTAATCGTTTGGTTACTGGAGTAGTAACTGACATCTTTGAGGAGAATTCTTCCAGCTAATATGGAGAAATGAATGGAGCCTGAGCCAAACCGTGTTCAGACAACTTGGGTGACATGCAGAGACAACCTACATACCAACTTCAACCCAGATGCTCGACGCCTCCTCGTTCCAATACATGAGACGAAATCCGAGACCAATGAGAAAGCCAATGAACCGGTTCCAATGGAAAAAGTACAGAATAAGTGCCACCACGATGCATACACATGATATCAGGAGTAGTTTGTCGAACATCGTGATTTACGCGTTTTGAAGTCCGTGTGGTCGTAATTCTGTTTGTATTCGAGTATCAACGGAAGCACCTGAAGTGCTAGAACATTGGGAGCGAGCTCCACACTCCCGCCACTGGCAGTATCGGCAAATGACACTAAGAGTACATAAGGTTACATAATCAACATGTCTTCTTGAAAGGGAAACGAGCTACGTCCCGTGCCTTCGGCACGGGCCTTGTATCTCGTTGGGGGCTTCGCCCCCAAACCCCCCCCAACTCAGCCTCCACCATAACCTCACTTCGTTCGGTTATGGTTCCAAATATGTATAACTAACTTAGTCTCCACCATAACCTCACTTCGTTCGGTCATGGTTTCATATATGTATTTCTCATAACTCAGTCTCCACCATAATCTCACTTTGTTCGGTTAAGGTGCCAAATATGTATAACTAACCGAGTCTCCACCATAACCTCACTTCGTTCAGTCATGGTTTCATAAATGTATTTCTCATAACTCAGTTTCCACCATAATCTCACTTTGTTCAGTTATAGTGCCAAATATGTATAACTAACTTAGTCTCCACCATAACCTCACTT